>JALIZH010013408.1:0-20180 GCA_030522465.1 Rhipicephalus appendiculatus | reverse complement strand
AATAGGATTATGCTTAGCCCTATGAACTTAACGTAAAGCAATGAAATAGAGGTACTGAATATACGTTCATCCCGACAACTTGAAGCGAACAGACGATGACGCAGTCATATGAAGCAGCAAAGTGAGCTATGGTTTCGTTTGAATCATATAAATGATGATAAATTACGAACAAACGTGCGCGCAAACATAACTTGGACACAAATACATGTAAAAGCAACAGCTACAATACACCTCCGATGCTCTACAAGCTTAGCTACGGTGGCCCCTATTCTACGATCGACTTTCTTGTAAATTGGGACCATCCATTCTACTTTGTCGCAAGAGGGCTATATGTGTCACACAAGGTCACAGGTGCGTAAAACGATGCGCGATAGCAAATTATTTCCACTGAATAACTTTCCCAGTGATAGGGCGTTTATTTTGCTTTTGCAAATATAACTTTACTACACTGTTTTTTTACGCTACGCTTGGATCAATAAAGTTGACGCAGGAATGTGAACAAAGAAGTTCGGCACTTGCTACACTCTAAGAAAAAATATAATCATTTGGCTCTTTTTTTTTGCGTGTCCTGACTTGGTCACGTATGTGACTTTTCTTGTTGGCACTTGAACTCTGTTACGAGATAATTATACGCTCGTCGAAGAGCCGTGGGGTCCAAAAGAGTTGACGGGCCTCTTTAAAGAGAGTCATACACGTGGCAATTCAGGATTCGCCGAAAAGAGCACCACTTTTTTCATCTTGGAGAGCAGGTAGCATCACAATAAGGTACGTTCAAAGAAGACATCATAAATGATCTACGCGAGATCATACATGTTAAAGATATAAACAAATGTAACATGTAAAATAGAGCAGGAGCAGGTACCACTTATAGCAGCACATTATGCGTGTCAGGCTCTATAGCCCAGCGGCAATATTTCTCAGCAGCTGTATGAAATTTTTATTGTTTCTGCACCTTGGCGAGAAAAAGGCGGTGTGGTTCAGTCGCTGGACAGGAAAAACGCTATTGAACGACTAGAGTCCGATGAAACGAATCCTTCCACTACATAGCACAAGAGTACAACCAGGACAATGACGGGAATTCTTATGCATTCAGTTAAGACCATTGGAAAAGGCCATGGTGTGGTCACACAGATGCTGAATATTTTGCTGCATTGGATACTTGATTTTAATATATTTATATTGTGCTAATACAGTAGTGAACTTCTCAGATTTCTTACAATACTTTTATAACGATAAAATACGTACATGCAATGGCAACCAGGAACGCAAGGGAAATCCAACCAGTCATAATTTTTTGCATATTGTGCGTTTTTCACACAGGGGGGATGCAGGCTATTTTATGCTTACTTTCGTTGGATGATTTACGAACTATATAAATGATATGCAGCGGTTTTAATATGCAGCCAGAGGGTTGGCAAATTAACAAAAAAGAAAAGAGCACCTGCAACACGCAGGTTCAATCACTTGACCTTCTCCACTATCGTCATAACCAGCGTCAAAAATAAGGTAAGCGGAAAAGACCGTGAAAATGGGTTTATTGTATATCTCCCCTTTGGGACTTGCTCTTTCAATGGTCAGACGGTAATGTTTATTTTTTTTTCACCCCGGTCACTGTGAACGAACGCTGAAATGTCAGTGTGAAACGTTTTTCTTTTCTTTCTATTTTGGACGAAAAGATGTCGTAGACACACCCCGATTAACAGCTGTTCGTGTTGACTGTACGGTATGTCCTCGTTAAGCTTTGGTGTTAAAAAACAAAACTGCGTCATTAAATTAAATTCCATTTTCTTCGCTTCAAACGATCAACGCATTTTTTTCTTTTTGAAAGAAAAGAGAGATGTAAGCAAGAAAGGCAAATGAGGCTAAAGAGACGCGCATCCAGTCCATACGTAAATGTAGTGCATCACGGCAAAAAAGTCATATAAGTTTAATGTTTTTATTGCACAGTATCAAAGAGATTGTGACACAAGGCCACTATTCTCCGTAATTTACTTCATGCAACACCTACACTTGATTAAGTAAACACTGTGGGCTCTTTGGCCTTTCAAGTGCTGGCCTTTACGGTATCAGCTTCTCTCATATTGCACTAGCCGTGGCAGCTTAGCGACTATGGTGTAGCGCAGCTAAGCACGAGGCGTGGGTTCTATTTCCAGTCATGGCGGCTAAATTCAAAGACGCCCGTGTACTCGCGTTTAAAAAACATGTTAAACAGCACGTAGTCAAAGTTTTGTGGAGGCCCCATTACTCTTTCATAGTGTTAAGACTTTAACAGACGACATTTTAATATTCTGTTTGTGATGTTGCATTGTGATGGAGAGAATCACACTTATACTAAACATTGAATAAACAATCTATGCAAACTTTATTATGCACCTAATTCCTAAACCTACTGAGATATATGGGCGATTTCGTGATGACCGAATTTGAGGAAACTCGTGGGGATAAAATATATATAGAGTTAGGAGTTTCGAAAAATGAATTATGCAGCACTCGTCAGAAGGTATTACCGCGATAGCGTTAAAGAGCTCGTTTCGCGGAAATTCCGGCGTCGGTGTCGGCGTCGGCGGCGGCGTCGTTGGTTGTGAGCGAAAAATCATCATCTTTTCCATGACCGAAAAATCTAGAAAGATGCAAATAAAATAAATAAAAAATTCCGGGTCCGAGTGAGGATCGAACCCAGGCTGCCTGCGTGGGAAGCAGGTCTTCTACCACACAACCACGCTTCCTTTATTTTTCTTTATTTCCGGTTGGACGTCACACACACAGGGACAAGAGAAATATATTACAATACACCAGAAACATACAAAACATGAACGACACAACAAAAAAGACAAAAACGCCACCACGGCCTTCACACTGATAAATAAAATTACTACTTAAAGTTCCTTCATATTAAGCAGGGCTTCTACCCTTCCCAACTATGAAGGAACACATTAATTTGTTTTTTCTACTTCGATAAACTTTTTTATACTTTCTTTAAAATACTCTCTTGCAGGTCTCCTGTCAGGGTCACAGCAAAATCCAGCCATTCGAGAGTGCCATATACTGTGCAAGGCAGTCATCATGATTAAGTCGAGTGGTAATCCGTCCTCATTCTTTATCGCTAAATACCTGATTCCATGAGGGTCTAACGGAAATTCTTTTTTGATAGTCCTTTGCAAAACATCCGAAAAGTATACCCACTCCCAACAGTGCAGAAAAACGTGGTCAATTGTTTCCGGTTGGTTACAGATTAGACAGTCGGATCCCCATGGCATAAAAAAACCTCTTTCCTCTAGAAAGGTTCTTACTGGAAGTGTGCCGGTGTGTAATTTAAAGAAGAATGTTTTTGCATTTGGAGATACTTGCATTTTTTTATAACGCGTTTAAGTACACTCTGACCCTTGCGTGTGGTATATAGCGCTATGTACATTGGGATGGGGAGCACAGTGTCACATAAATCCCTTTATAAAGTTTTTTTTTCCAACAGACCACAGGTATTCTGTCGAAAAACGGACACTCAAAATTCGAACGCTGGCCACAACTTCCTTCATATAGCCTTGTACTGCACCTGTCATCACTTGAGTGCTCACAACGAACTGCGGCAACAGTCTGCCTAATCTTATCTGACACACTGTTAACAGGAAGGGGTCGCTTGCCTCACGGAAAAAGAAAAACCTGTTTACTAACTGCTTGATGAACAGATGTGATAGCTCAAGGCCTCCGCTCTTCACCCGCCTAAACAAATTAGTACGACTGCACCTTTCCCAGTTGGACCCCCACACAAATATTGCAAACACCCTATGTAATGTTTGCACATTGACCCGTGAACAGTACAGCACTTGCATCACATACCATAGCTTAGACACAAAAAACCAGTTGCATACGGTAGCCCTAGCAAACATGGACAGATAAGTTGCTTTCCACCTACTCGCTTTCTCACTTATTTCTTTTGTCCGTTGTTTCCAATAGTCATCAGTATTTTTGTATAACTGGAACCCCAAGATATTTAACTGGCGTTGTTGTCCATTTAATGGCCGCAAAAAATTCTGGGGTTGAAGGCCACGATCCATGCCAAAACCCGAGGCACTTACCCCAGTTTATGTGGCTTCCTGTAACTTCAGCGCAACATTTAGAAACTCTTAGTGATTCTTCAATGCCTTCATAAGAAGTACTACATATCACAACATCGTCAGCATACGCGAGTAGTTTGACCTCTGAGGATTGTAATCGAAACCCACTAATGATATTGTTCGGTAGTATCGACAAACATAATGTTTCAATATAGATGCAAAACAACAGTGGACTAACAGGGCAACCTTGACGCACTGAACGCTCAATTTTAATGGGTTGCCGCAATGTCTTGTTGATTATTAGTCTTGTACTACCATTCCGATATGCCAGGGCAACACCGTCCACAATTATCTTACCAACGTTAATGTGCTCCAATAGTGCAAACAAAAGAGCATGGGTGACACAATCAAACGCTTTCTCCAGATCAAGCTGGAGTACGGCCACGCGAGCTTGAGTCATGTCAACACATTCTAGAAGAGACCGCATTCTATGAACATTTGTTACTATGGTACGACCTTTGATTCCACACGTTTGGTGTGGACCGACAATATCTTTTATTACTGACTGCAGTCTAGCAGCCAAAATTTTCATTAATATCTTGTAGTCTACATTTGTCAGTGCGATTGGCCTGTACGCTGTGACGCGCCTAAGCTTTTCAACCTCATCTGTCTTCGGGATCACTACAGTATATGATTCACCAAACGACGGTGGTAATTTTTTTCCTCATATGCCTCGTTAAAAACGGCGGCGAGTATAGGAGACAAGTCATATTTAAGACACTTGTACCACGCGGCACAAAGGCCATCTGGTCCCGGAGACTTGCCAGGATTTAACTTATCAATCGCGCGTTCAACTTCAGATACAGATATATACCTCGCGACAACTTTCTGTGGCAGCACAGCCAAAGCTACGTGGGCGGAGCTTCTGCACATGTGTTACTACGCCAAGTAGTCCGTTTGCGGGCGATTTCGGTTTCGGTTTCGGAAGCGCATCCAACATGCACGTTTTCACACGGACATCCAAGGTTTATGATGTTATTTTTGAAATAGTGTACTAAAAAATAGGTTATATGTAGCTTTAATCGAAATCTATGACAAGCCTTGAGATACATTTGCACGCAGCAGTGAAGGAAAATACGTGGAATCATTGCTGCGTTCTTCTGCGAATTCGAGCATAGCTAATCTGCCAGCGGTTCAAGCCCGCGTGTAAAGTGAGCACCATACAGTAATGCTTGCATTTGCTTGCTTGCATTTTTTTTCAATGCAATAAAATATTGTTTATTGCTAAGGAACACAGGAAGCAGCTTTATCGAAGTGGTCAGATTTATTTTTGAAAACAAAATGGGGGGGGGGGGGGGGGGGGCACACGGCCGAGCAGGAACTGTGTGATAGGGAAATTCAACGCAATGGCAAGAAACCATGTCCTAAATTTCGGTGAATACAGGGCCGGTATCGTCGTTTTCCTTCTTTTGGAGACGCAAGAACTTTCTGGAGACGCTCACGTTAATTTGTTGGTGGACGCGAAGTCATAGATGGGTCGCAGATATCTTGGCCACGACTGGTCACAGGCGGGCGTCTCACGTTCGTAAATCCACGGCCGTGGTAAATCCAAGCGGGTGAAACGCCCTCCTTAGTCGGCCAAGAACGCTGTTTTGGCAGTTAGCCGCATAATAGACATGAACGCGTCTGTTGCCCAGGCGAAACTTTTCACTGGTGATTTTATCCTCCAATATCGCTGTCATGTCAAAGCGCTAAGAACCGCTCCCGCCGTAGACGCCGACGGGTACAGTGTTAAAGTACGCGATCTTTAGCGTTATTGTATCAGCAATATCAGGCAACCGAAATACCGACCACGTATGGAACGCAATTTATGAAAAGGGTCATTGTTTTTACGTACAGTTTCCAATCGCAATATTGCTTTCAAGCAGCTGGTCTTGCTAAAGATTTACAGGTCGCCGGTGTCACTTTCAAGGCGGCTATCGCGACGAGAGACCCACTTGCGCTGACGGTATCACTCACACACAACTTCTTTCTCAGTGATAGCATATGCGGGGAACAAAATATTTGACGACGGACAGCTGTCTTCTTTTCCTTCTGCTCGATGAATACAGATCACCTAGCGAACGCTTCTCATCCTCGCTCACAAGCCACGACGTGAACTTGCTGTAACCGAACGACGCCATCGCTGTTTACTGGGGCAGGAAAAAGGTGAAATGACACCAGAAAACCAGAAAACTAGAAACAGCAAAAAAAGAAACTTCCGCACGGAATAAGTTTTCTTGATAACAATGCGAAGGATCTTGAGCATAATAACTACATCTTTTTTTTATGTTTCCTTTTATGCTACGTGGTATATAAAAGTTAGCGTTCGCGGACTACATGCAGACGCGTAGTAAAAAAGTGCGTGATTCGGCTTCGTAGCTTTGGCTGTGCTGCCACAGAAAGTTGTCGCGAGGTATAGGTAATTCTAAAGCACTTTCGGCTTCATCACTCAGATGTGGCATGCGTCCCGAATATTCTGCTTTAAATCTTTCTAGGTCTACCTGTCTGCATGCGAAAAGGTTTTCGAAGTGCCTTGAAAAGGACACATAAAATGCTGTCGGTATCGGTTACTTCGTGACCGCCATCCTCTATTGTTTCAATGTGATTCCTTCGAGCGTTCGTTTTTTCCAATCCCAACGCTCTTTTGGTAGGCGTCTCTCCAGCAGCTAAAGCCTCAGCCCTAGCACGAACGAGTGCACCGCGGTAGCGTTCCTCGTCATGCAGTTCAAGTTCCTGCTTAATATTGCGTATGTCACTTTTAAACGCTCCCGGCTGTTGTAACTCCAAGTCAATTAACCTTTCCAAGGTTATTCTGAGTTCTCTTTTTTTTTCTTTTTCCTTTCATGAATTCAATGCGCAGGAACGATCGATAGCTTTTATTTTTATTCGCTGCTTGAACTCTTCCCATTGTCCTGCAAGTTTAACTTCATCGTTTACTTTTATTTCATTGATGCAGTTCATTACCTGATCTAAAAAACATTCACCGGTGATTAAGTTGGAATTCATCTTCCACAGCTCCCACGAAACACTTCCACCTTTTGTTTTCTCTGCAATATCACATTTAACTAAACAATGATCGCTGAAGGAATTGAGTTGACAGCATAGGTCTTACAGTGTGCGATTATTTCAAGCGACACGTAAATGCGGTCTAGGCGAGCATGGCTAGTCCCCTGAAAATGCGTGAAACGCGCTTCTCGCGTCCCCTCCATACAGCCACCTACGTCTTCTAAGGCCCTAACCGCATGCACGCGATTTTCGAGCGACAGCGACAAGCGACAGCGACGCGCGGCAGGATTTGCTGTCGCCGAGGCCCATCCGTCGCTGTCGCTTGTCGCGTCGCGCGTTTCTGGAAAACTAGAAAAGATCGCTTGTCGCCCGGAAGCGAGCGTGACGATTTCCGGCAACATGGCGCCGCATTCGATCCTCGCTTCGGTTGCAATTTGCTCTCGATGCTTCTTACCGTGCGCGTACTTGAAAGATTGCAACGTACAGACTACCTTCTTTACAGCCACATCTCACGCGCAGAGTAAGGCAGCGGCCGTATTTTGTCGTTAATCTTGTTATCGGCCGCTTGTTTTGATGTTTCGGTGGTAGCTTGCTGCAATGACGGTAGCTTACTGCAATGTCGAAGTGGCAAATCGTCATGTAAAGTGCGTCGCAGCCGTCGCAGCGTACGCTTCTGGGCACCCTGTCGCGGTTAAACGAGATTTAGCGAATGAAGAAAGTCACGAAACGCATTTATGGCTTCCTTATGCCACACAAGACAGTAATAAATTTGGCATGTTGTCATCGGTCTACTTTTAAACTTCTTTTTCGCAATTTATCGGCATGCACGCGATAGTTTTCAATCTAGCAACAATGGCACTTTGTCGCCAACGTGTGCTGCAGCCGTCGCGACGCGACAGCGCGACGGAGCTCATTTGTCGCTGTCGCTTATCGCTGTCGCTCGAAAACTGCGCATGCGGTTAGGGCTTAATTCATATTCGGTAATTATGTCAGCTAGCATCCTGCTACTCTTATTGCGCAAGACGCGTCCGTTTGATCGGGTCTTGCGCATTAAGGACGCAGTTAAAATCACCTAGTAAGACTGACTTTCTTTCCAAACTTAATTGCTCTTTTAGCTTCGAAAAAAAAGAGCGTGCGTTCCTCGCAAAGGGTCGGTGCATAAATACACACAATATGCCACTGATATTCATTAAAAACTAAATCACAGGAAACCAATCTACCAGACGGGCAAGAGAAGGTATCTTGCACTACTAGACCCGGTAACTTCTTCATGAACAAGACAGAGCCTGCAGACGTCCCTATTGCATGAGTTACAATTGCATAGTAACGCGCCGTAAACCTCAGCATCATGCCCCGGGTCTCCTCGTCACCGTCTACTTTTGTTTCTTGTACAGCTAGTACATCCAGATTGTGATCCACGAGTAGCCTATAGACTTGGCTCTGTTTCCGCTTGGCAGCGAGACCTCGAACATTTAGCGTTGCCACTCTTAGTGTCGGTACAAAAGCCATGGCTACACAGTGAAGAAGTTAGCCCGGGGCATGATGCTTACCTTCAGCGTCTAGCTCGTAGCTAGACATCTCCGGAACCTCCCGGTGGACCCGTTCCCCTGGAGGGCGGTGGCGGCCTGTGATTGTCCAAAGTCGGGCTTGGACGCAGCCTTGTGCTACTGCGTCGGAACGAAGACGCCTTCGCAGGAGGCCCATCCCCATGCTTTCCACTGGACCCCTCGCTCGCTCCTGCAGACTGTTCATGGGGTCTTTTGCTGGGGGGCCCCTCCAAGCGGAAACGTGGCTGTGAAGAGCGAAAGCACAGCCACGCTTCCGCTTGGAGTTACCTTGAAAATAACTTTCTCTGCTTGGAAAGGCAGCAAAAATAACTTTCATGCTTTACAAACACACGCGTTCTGCATACAGGCGCCACAATTCAACATGTAATATCGCAGTAATATAGCGTGGTACAAGCGTACATTGCCATCGGGTGTCAGAAGATGTGAATATCATAATGACATCATGGTTCAAAGCCGGCCACCCAGTACAAAAGAGGCGCACACGTTACTGCGCGTATTCCCTTAAGACCACGTAGTGGGTGCATAGCAAGTTCGAAAACATTTCCCGCTCATAATTGCTCCTGGTTTAAAGCATGCTACCCATTACATAGTTTGCACTAAGTGATTGAAGAACGCACTAAGGTCAGGATATCGCTATCGCGTTCAACCCTTAAAGGCGAAGCTTAAGGGTCCCCCAATTTTTTAAGGGGGTACATAATGAATACTGACACGTGATTCTAACACACTACGTAAAACAAGAGTGTGTTTACTGGGGAACGATGGGTAGCTTACTGAATTGGCTACATGTATTTCCACCGCGTTGCAAAAGAATATAGAACAGCGAAAGGGTAAGTTAAATATGTAACTTTCTTTTCCATCGGCTATCTTGCGCTGAGCATAACAGACTGAGAATAATACGATAGTATAGAGCGCTGTCGTGGGTCCACGAAATCATTGGAGCTCAAACACATCGGTTCCTTACGCATGGGTCACTGTATCTTATAGCGTGATCGCCCCACTCACGCACCTTTGAAAATATTTGACACCGACATTCGCGTCCCGCATGCAGCATCCTTGGGCGTAGCCAGGCCCAAAAAAGCCAATGTAGGTCCAATATTTCTCCCAATTTTTGCTTACGTTGTGCTGACTTCGGCCAAATACTGACTTGCTGTCTGGGATTATATTACAGTGTTGTTGTCCTCCTTCCTCTCGTCTGTGACATGACGTGGTCTCATAATCATGCATTTTCATATTTGTATTCTTCTTGTTTGCTTTAACGTATTTTCTCCATTTTCCTGCGCACCAAATCTACCTTTGCTAAAGAGCCCCTCCACCTTTACATATGCAGCTTGTAGGTGTGTACGTGTACAAGGGGTGATAATATCATCCCTTGTATAAGTACAAGGATGATAATATCTACGTCTCGAGTCATTCACTTGTTTGATATTTCAGAACAATCACTGAGATACGATCTTCCTGATATTTCAGTTAAATAGCCGATATTTTCCTAGTGTAAGCACTTCCGCTCTCTTTACTTTATTACCGAGGGGTCAAAAAACGAGAAAACAGACTTGACCATGCGAATATTCGAAACGTTTTTTAAAATCTATTCAAAAGGGAATGCACCCTGTGAAAACCCATATTTAACTCCGTTTCTCTGATGGGGAACAGCCCCCCACAGAAAAATTGGAGGTCCGCTATATTTACATTATGCTCTTAACAAAATATATAAGTGACCTCAACCTTCTCCGGTTTGTTGATATTTCAGGATACGCTAAAGAAATAGCCCGCAAGCGGCTAGAACTGCCGGACACCTTTCAAAATGCCACTCAGTTACTCTCAGCCAGAACGAAATGCTTGCACTTGAATAAATGGAGAAGTTTAAACTAGCCATGCGAAGCTTATGAAATAGCGAAGCTGGTCGATTTTAGGGGATTAACGTGACCTTCTTTGCTGATGCTAGGGCTTTCTTTTTTTTTGGTGTAGAGAAGGTACACAGTCAAACCGCAGCCTGTCACAGACCTTGCAAGAATGTCCAAACTCCAGCGCCAGAAACTCACGTGCAAAGCTTGCTGTGGCAGTCCCTGTTGAAGCATGGGCATTTCGTCGCTCGTACTGGGCTCGCGCCACGCCAGGCAATCTCGGCGGGGCGGCTGCGTGGGCTGTCTCCGTCGGCGGGCATGGATTGGCGGCGGCTGCATCTCGGCGCATATGCGCGGGTAGGCGAACGGCGCGGAGGGTTTTTTGCGGACAGCAGACGTTTTACATCGAGCTTCAACTGTTTCGCTCTTAAAAGAAGACGAAGCTTTTGTTTTCCATTTAAGGAGTGGGCGCCATTTTGTACGGCCGACGTTACAGATTATTGTGTTTTGGCAATGTTAGGGCCCTTCACATTACATTGGACTCGTACAGAGTCATGCAGTAAGTATATATGATCCAGTAGGTTCATCAGATGGTGTTAAAATCTGTTTTGTCATACGATTTTGTTTCAGGAAATTGACGTGGACGTAGTTACGTGCAATTTGTTTTTCTTCCTCTCTTAGAAATGCCCCGCTGACGGTTACAACGGCGCAAATACTGCAGCTTATAGAGAAAAAGCCTAGCTTCGTAACTCTATTTAATTAGCATTTAAAATGAATAACTAAAACACAGCACCTGGCACTGTATTGAAATTTTTATACGACGTGTTATACCATAAATAAAAATAAAATAAGGAAATTACTTCTAACTTCAGTGAAAGTGCATAGCTACTTGCTATCACCTAGACTGTGGTAAGGTGGGGGGTATAATAATTGATAAGGTAAAAGGAATTAAATATAGAATGCCTTCCTCGCAGTTCCTGCTTACACACAACTTTGTTGATGTCAAGCTTAGCTTTCAAATAAAAACACCGAAGAGGTAAACATCGAGAGCTTCTCGCTCTGTAATACGCATGCAAGGATTATGGTGTAAGAAACTGTGCGCAAACATTTAAATCGAAAACATCTTTTTATTGTCAGGCTTTCTTTTCCAGTTTAACCTTCAAAGCTTCATAGCCACTAAATTCTTGTGGAAAGTACTGTCGAAGTTCGCAACCTTTACCTTACTACGCTATGTTTTTACCATTGTCCTAATATTTCTTGAATGAAAACACGTCCGCTTATCATAATGTGTTCGTCGGCTAGCAACCAAGGACTTTTAAGCGTAGGTGCAGAGATTGCGGCGTTGCAAGTCCTCTGTCATTTGTGAATGAGTTAGGTGGTAGGCTATAACAAAATCATCTCGGTCATAACTTTGCCCCAAGACGTGAACTATAAGAATGCACATTGCAAAAATATGATTATGTTGTCCCCCCTTTGGGAAATACTAGCTGCCTCTGTAGACACTTTGGTCGGGCTACCTGGTAGAGCCATTCACTACGGTCGGTTGCCACATAATAAATAGAGGCTGCACCCACGAGACCTCATTATGCTTTCTTTGCCTGCATCCATGCTGCAGAGGAAGTAGTTCAAAAACATGGTTGATCCCTCCGTCATAGGAATCGGTATAACACGAAAGTAAAACGTTCCTTACGGAAGCAACTGAATGTTTACTGTACATTGATATAAGAGAGTTTGCACAATGTCTATTGGTGTTTGGTAGCTCTAGCACCATTTAATGTGGATGCATTCAATCAGACGCTTGGTGGCACATCTCCATCCCAACGCCTGACGTCCATGATCAATAATTAAACAAAGCCTTCTGGTAGTTCACGGCGAGAGCGAAAATCAGATAAAGAGGTGTTATAGCCAGAATAGCTTCGCATATTGGACGCAAAATTTGGGTTAAGGTCGCCATCCCGCGGCATGTAAAAGTGTGATTGAGCGCCACGGCTGGAATACAAGGAAAGGCAAAGTGCGTCATGTCACCCCTGCGGCCCGGCTGCGATTTTCATCGGGGCGAGCGTAAGCGGGGAACGCGATGTTACAGACAGGTATAGTGAACTATGCAGCCAGGTGAGGCAGGCGCGCCGCAGAGCTATTTTTTGGTTTAAATGGATGCTATGAGCGAGGCCAACGTTTGGAGTAAGGTCACCACCTCACGGTGTGTTAAGGCGTTCAAAAAATGGCACTTCAATTATTGAAAAAAAAAATTAGGCAAATCCCAAGTACCATGGGAATCAATGTTATGCGAAGCATCCGGAGGAAGGTCACTGGGCTGTAACTTTTTTCTTGAGCGAAACGTTATGAAAGGACGCTAAAGATATGTACAAATGTTGCACGCACAGACATGTTGAACAGTCGCACATGTTTCATATAACCAGTTTTTTACATGTTGTGTAACGATGCCAACAGAAACATGGATATTGCCAACACTAGAAGCCGTAAGCTGATATGTAGAGCTTGTCCTTGCAAGATGGTAGCCCTGTATAGTGCCACGTAGACCAACTACAATGAATGACGCTTAAGTATACAACTGACGTTAACCCGACATGACTCCTTCGTCATAGGAATACGTATGTAACATTTATAAAATTACATAGCCAGCACTACAACCACAATATACGTTTCACCAACATTAAGCCTGCATAGGGTGTTCTTCCAAAGCAGTTTCGAGACCTGAAGTGGCTCTGTCGTAGAATGCTTGATTGCCACGCAGAATGCTTGGGTTCGATTCCTGCTGGGACTCTGATTTCTATTCTTTGTATTCCTCGCGTCAACACCGCCGATGCCCGTTTTTCTTAACGCTGTCGCCTTTAAATTACCATTGTCAACGCCACCGATGTCAGTTTCTCTTACCGCTCTCGTATTTAAATTACCAATGCCTTTTTTTTTATTTATATATGAAAAATATGGGAAGGTAGGCTACGTAAGAGCCGGCTATCCCAACATCATGGCAGCAATATAGAAGGTACATACAAAGATAATACAATAAAAACACTAAAAGAAGAAAAATAATTAGAAGCACTATGTACATATGTACAATATAGGGCGTGTAACGCATGGCAGTCCATGGGGATTATTCAGTTCATATAGCATGTTAAGATCGTGGACAGAGTCCGTACAGATACTTTTATGCACTTGACTATGAGTTATGCACTTGCATCTTGACTATGGTAGGCTATAGATAGTTCACTAAATTGGTGTCCATTAAAAAATCACGAAGAGCGCTCACTGCGCGCCTTTGTTTGTCAGGATGTGGCCACGGTCCAAGCACTTTGCCAATTGTAAGTGGTCGTCTGTCGAGGCGGTTCAATCGATCACTCAGTTGAGCGCGTTGTTCATCATATTGCGGACATTCTAAAATAATATGCTCCACTGACGCATCGGGATGTTCGCAGTGGTCGCAGTGCGGGGACATTCTTCTTTTGATGCGGCATAAGAAGTGAGGTGTGTATGCAACACCTAATCGTAGACGGTGCAGGAGCGAGTCAATTGGTCTGTCGATCTTTTGATTGGGTGCAAATCGGAGAAACGGATCTATTTGATATAATAGTGAAGTCTTTGTATGCTCATCAAACCAAGCGTCCTTACACAGTTTGTGGCGCAGTTCGGAAAGGACATTCTTGCTTTCTGAGGAAGAAACGGGCACTGATGTCAGGTGAATTTTTTTGTGCGCTGAAGTGGCTAATTTGTCCGCGATTTCATTTCCCTGCCACTCCCACGTGACTCGGAAGCCACTGAAAACAGATCTCATGACCGGCCAGAGAAGCGACGGTAATTGTTTTTAGGATTTCATATATTATACTATCATCTATATGAAAATTAAATTCCTTAATCATTTGTAGTGCTGCTTTGGAGTCAGAATATATTACCCAGTTGTGCCTTTGCTTACTTTCAACAATGAATTTTGAAGCTTGTAATATAGCAACAAGCTCCGCTACTGTAGATGATGTCTTTCGAGAAAGTCGGAAATCTCGTTCTATTTTACATGCCGGGATGTGAAAAGCCGCTGTCGAGCTTTCATCCATTGTAGATCCGTCCGTGAAAACAAATGTGTAACTGTCTTGATAATTGTACATTTGCTGAAGCGTCAGAAATTTCGCTTCAAGGAAGTGTATCGCAGATTTTTTTTCTATTCCTTTGATGTCCAAAGTGACTGAAGGAGATACAAGCTTCCAAGGAGGAAGGTTGATATCTGGACGCAAGAAATAACGTTCTTGTTGAAGTGTCGCCTCATAAGCTCGCAAGGTGTCACCTATTCGCCCTTTTCTTTGAATGAGTTTTTCACGAAGCGGATGGGCATAATGTCTTTGCGATAAACGGAGGAAGTGGCGGCAGAGTTCTTGAATGCGAAGAACTTGAATAGGCGGTTCTTTTGCTTCTGCGATTACGAGACCGCTGTGAGTTGAGCGCGGTAAGCCCAGACAAATACGAAGACTGCGGGCTACGATGTTGTTTAGCCTACGTTCATTTGTCTGTGATATACTTTGCATCACTGGCAGTGCATATGTGATGGCTTGTCGAACTAGAGCTCGATGAATCTTCAGAAGTGATTCTGTTGTGCCACCCCATTTGGTTCCTGTAATACATCGAAGAACATTCAGTGTCCGATTAACACGCTCTTCGATGTTGGAGATATGAGCTCCCCAGGTCAGCATGCGGTCCAATGTTATGCCAAGGAAACGATGCTTCCGCACTACAGGCACTACAGTCTGGTTGACCGAAAGACTGAGCTGGTCGTGACGTCTTCTGGTAAAAGGTAACACCGCAGATTTCTCTGCTGAGACGTCCATGCCGCATTCTGTCAGAAAACGTACAGTTATATCTATGCCTTCCTGAAGCAGAGTCTGTACTTCCCTGTGTTCGCGTCCTGACGACCAGAGGCAGATATCATCTGCGTACATTTAAATATGTACTGACGATGGTAAAAGAGTGGGCAGTTTGTGCATTACTATATTAAACAGCATAGGGCTTAAGACGCTTCCTTGAGGCACCCCTGCTTTGAGTTCTCGTGGTGTGCTGGTGCCCGTGCTTGTAGCCATGAATACAGTTCGACCAGTCAGAAAATCTGCAATCCAGCGAAGTAGACGTCCCTTGATTCCCAGACTGTATAACCCGTACAAAACATGTACGTGGCTAACTGTGTCAAAGGCACGCCTAATGTCTAGGAAAGCCGCAATGGTCATTCTTCCGAATGTCTTCTCATGCTCCACATGAGTGACAAGGTCTAAAACAGAGTCTAAAGCACTGCGACGTGGACGAAAACCTGATAGTTGTTCAGGAAATGCTTCACTGACTTCTATCCACCACTGCAGTCGCTGTTGCACCATTTTCTCCATGACTTTGCTAATGCAGTTGATTAGGCTTATTGGTCGAAATGATGACAGCACGTTTCCTGGCTTGCCGGGTTTCTGAATCGGAACTACTTTTGCGACCTTCCAAGAAAGTGGCACTGACGCAAATTTCCAACTCCTATTATATATGCCAAGAAGTGCCGTGTGTCCTGAACGTCCGAGGTTACACAGCATGCTGTAAGTGACTTCATCTGGGCCTGGGGAAGTTTTTTGCCGGACGTTACGTAGAGCAGACTGCAGTTCAGCTAGGCTGAATTCTACATCCAGGGATGAGTGCTCGTCCGTGAGTGCATCTCTGATTAGTCCCTTCAAAGCATGCTCTTTTGAAATGAACAGGTTTGTGGACACTGCTTCAGCTGGTAGTGTTAATAAAGCGCAAAATTCATTAGCCAGTATCTCTTCCGTCGAATTCCTTGCCAATACTATCGCCCGGAAAGGATGAGTGTGAGTTACTGGAGATTTCAGCGAGCGAAATAATTGCCATACTCTTGAGATTGATGAATAAGGGCTTAAAGATTCACAAAACTCTCTCCATTTCTTCTGTGAGAGTTTGTCAAGTTGTCTGCGCATCGCCGAGAAAATCTTTTGTGCTTCCCTATACTCATCCACTCTGCCTGAACGACGGTATCGACGCTCAGCTCTTCGGCGAATCGCGCGAAGTTGTTGATATTCAGCGTCTATGCTTGCGTGTCCTGCTGGAATCGGAAGCGTTTTGCTGCTTGATTCAATGTTGGCGAGTAGTGTACTGATGAACGCCTCCGCGTCGCCACAGTTCTGTAAATTGTCTGCATTTAAGTGCCTGAATAATTGCCAATTTGTGATCCGTGCACTTCTGCTATTTCTGGGATTACCAAACTTCATGACAGGGTGGCTTATTAATATTGGCCGATGGTCACTGCCATGTGACTCAATGTCCACTATCCATTGTAATTCAGCTGCGATATCCGATGAGCAAAATGTCACGTCTAAACATGCGCTATAAGACGGTCCGCGAAAAAAGGTCGGCGATCCATCATTTGCAGTGCATAGATTGTAACTATCCATAATGCTCTCTATGAGTTTTCCTCGAGAATCGCAATATGTTCCACCCCAAAGAGTGTGGTGAGCGTTGAAGTCACCGCACACTATAATCCGCCCGGACAGAGAGTTAAAAAGATGTTCCAAGTCAGTAGTAATCACTGCCTTTCTTGGTTCAATATAGACACTCACTATGTTAATGTCATGCTTCCCGAACCGAATCTTGCATGCCACATACTCCGGAACATCTGTTGTGGATACTCCTGTGAGACAACATGTTAAGTCTTTGCGTACACACAGAATTGCTCGGCTAGGTTTGTTGTTAGGGCGACAAGACCTGTACACAACATAGTTGGAAATTCTGAAGTTTGAATCTGCGCGGGCTTCTGATATTGCTAGAATGGGAAATTTTTGCTCATAAACTAGCCTGCGGAAGTCTCCCAATTTCCCCCGCAGGCTATTAGCGTTCCATTGGAATATCGCGACATTTTTGAAGCGACTATTCATATTTACCAGCACCGGTGGCAGCCAGGTTAATGTGTCCTAGAAGTGGTTCCATAGCAAGCAGAACCTGAACTTCTGGTAATGATGTAGATCCTGGTGTCATTCTGATAATGGCCTTGAGTGCGGCAAAGAGCATCGGTACCAGCATTTGTCCAATGTTGCCACTTGTGGACACACCTCCCGTAGAAACTTCTTGAAGTTCTGGGGCGCTTCTGGCTTTCAGGCGTCTAGGTGCTGCAGTAGGCTTTTCCTTTGAAGATGGCACTTCAGATGGGGATGTACCTTGAAGGGGCTTCGGACTTTTCAGTGCATCGGCATAAAGTTTCTTTTTCATGGTGCAGCTCCTTCCACTGACGTTGTCGGGTGCGCTGTTTCGGTCTGGTGTCCTCTACTAGGTCAGGATTAGCAGCTGGTCGGTGACGTTTTCCGGTTCCATACTGTAGATTTTCTTTCTTCTGCTCCGCTGCGGCCTTTTTCTGGGGACACTTTCCGAACGAAGACGGGTGTGGTCCATCGCAGTTAGCACATCGAGGTTGGCGACGTGACGTGCAGTCCTTATGACTGTGAGAACCTGCGCATATCTTGCATCTTTGTGGTCCTCGGCAATATTTAGCAATATGTCCATGTCTTTGGCATCTAAAGCATTGCACAACACCAAAGAACTCCGTAACCGGATGACTCGTGAAGCCCAGCATCACCCTTGCGGGCATTGGTCGGTCCGATCGAAAGTGTAAAATAACGTTCTTGTAGAAGCGAGTTTCTACTTCCCCATTTTCGGTCTGTTTCGTTGACGATTGCCGACGAACTGAGATGACTCCGGCATCCTTCAAATAATCTAGTAACTCTGAGTCACTGTATTCCAAAGGAACGTTCTTTATCCGACCAACATTTCTCGAGTAAGAAGCAGGTACTCGTGGTTCCACTGGAATTCCCATTAAAGTAGTCGTCGCCAGTAATCTGTTCGCTGCTTCTAGAGAAGCAGCCAGAGCTAGAACGCTGCCATCCCTTGTAATTCGAACTTCTAACAGCTTTTCCTTTGTCACGGCTAGTACCTCTGTAGCCAAAACGTTTGGGTTTACACGCCAAAATGACCTGTCTGGTGCAGAATGAAAGACCACAGGTATGCCTTGCCTTTGCTGTTTCTTGTAATTGACGGTGATGAAGGGGTCGGCATCTGGCAGGTCTTCATCGAAACACGACTCGGTGGTCTCTGATACATTATCTTCGTCCTTCCTGTGACGCTTTGCAGCATTTGTGGCGACGTCCCCGTTGGTCACCAGTTGTCCATTTCGAGCTGTGACTTCGGTGGTGGCATGGTTGCTTTCCATGTTTACTTGAGCCGTTGTAGGATCTTGCGCAGGCTGGTCATTGTCCCCTATGCATCCGGGAGCATTATTTGGAGTAGCTGTCTTCGTAGCGATCATTGTCTCACTCCCAGCAGAGGAACTCTCTGGAGAATGACCACCGTTGCGAGCGAGGACTACATCCCTGGGGCCGTGCCGAAGGTATGGCTTTGCTGCTGAAATGGCCTGGCGCCTGATACAGCGTCCAGCTGGTGGTCCTATCGTGCCGGCTGATATGGTCAGAAAGCGAAAAAGAACTCACGCCAAGGACCAAAATCGCAGAGGTGTTCCTGGGTAGATATAAATTGTCAAAGTTCTGTGGCACATACCCGCATTCTGCGGCCCGTGGTATACGGGTATGAGTCACACGCGTCTGGAGAAATCAGTTTGACGACGTACGTGACGGGATTTTCACGTTATTGATGTCATGACCAGGCAGACATATTCGTCAATACTTTTTCCCCTCCCATACAAATTTTTGTCGACCGCAAGTCAAGGAGGCCATCACGAGAGCACCCAGACGTAGGCGGCTAGATAGATACGCAGATAGAAACGCAAAAGTGCTTACAGTACGCAAAGAAATGCTTCGCATTTATTACGTCGAATGTGAAGCGTCGGAATGTGTGTTGCACGTGCTAATCGCGGAGGCCAGTGTAATGATGACTTACTTTATTTTACCATACCCAGAGGGCGACACGACCCCGCCGACGAAGAGCACTGTGAGAAGGAAGTATGAGGTATAAAAGTGAGGTATAAAATTGAAGGACACTTTGCACATTCCAAAGTGTGAGCGGCGAAAGCATGTGGCCATTCCACTGACTATGCCATATCTTTTTTTCTTTTACACTCTCAGTGGGATAACACACAAACCGAATGTGTTCCTGTTTTCTTTTTTAATTTTTTACCGCGAATCGCAGCGAGACGCGAGACTAATCTTCCTCCGTTCGCATGCGTTAGTATTTTCTCGCGCTTTGCGCATCGTGCAAACGCCATCCGCGTTCCAGCGCTTAAATTGAGGGACCCTTTGTAAATTCGAAAGTGTATTCCGTGAACGCCTGTGTCCATTGAGACGGCGTCGGTCAGAATGATTGCAAACGCTGGGCAAAGCGACGCTACGCAGGCAAAGCGCGGGCGCTGTAGAGTCCGACGCGACCGGCGTCCGTATGCGCATCATGGCGGCCATCTGGCTCCGTGCCAGAGCTCGGACGGACGGACATGGACGGACGGACGGATGGACGGACGGACGGACAGACGAACGGACAGACGGACAGACGAACGGACGGACGGACAGACGAACGGACAGACGGACAGACGAACGGACGGACGGACGGATGAACAAACGGACGGACGGACGGACCGATGGACGGACGGACGGACGGACGGACGGGACGGACGGACGGACGGACGGACAGAC
>JALIZH010013407.1:0-54096 GCA_030522465.1 Rhipicephalus appendiculatus | reverse complement strand
GGGCTAAGCATAATCCTATCAGATGCAAAATCCTGAAACATTTACGGCAGAATACACGTTCTATCAATAACGCTCCTGAACATACAAGCTATCAATGTTTAGGTAGAAACTTGCTCTGCCTTCTCAACGCCCAGCTTGATCACAGCTGGTTCCTTCTGCCCTGTTATTCCTCACATGCGCAGGATGATCGAGTTCAAAACACGCCGGTCGTTTACCATTTCTTTAAAATGGCGACAAGTATCGGAGACCAAAGGAAGAAAATGTGGAAAACGGGAAAGAAATAGAATAATATTATCCCAGCCAGGCGTAGCTTAGTCGGAGGACTATTGTTAGTAATAACGGAATTCAAGAAAATGCCCTGTTGGTGTTTTGTATCGCACAACGATCTTCGATAATAATTTCTCGCGTTGTGCTTGCCTAAAGTACAATATAGTATTGACGCGCACCTCAGTAAGGGGACTCCGGATTAACTTTGACCACCTGGGGTGCTTTGTCGTGCACCTCAATCTAAGCAAGTGCGCGTTCTTGCATTTCGCGCTCAATAAAATACGGCCGCCGCAACCGGGAATCGGGCCCGCCTCCTAGAGCTTAGCAGCACGACACCTCGCAAACTAGTGTACGGCAGTAGTTCAATCATTTGTGAGCTCTATATGAAACACGCTGTCAGCGTGAAGGTTCACCTTATTAATCTAAGGAGCTGGACTGCGTTATAGAGAAAATGGTGTAATGGTTTAGCAAACAGCCGCAAATGTAGTGCCCATAAATGGAATACATCAGTGGCACTTTAGTTTCATTTTTCTTTCCTTAAAAATACACGAGGGGGGTATTACATAAGGAGTGGGTTACTATACAATCACTGAGGTTGTCACGATGATTATTCGGGAGTTATATTTCATATGCTCTGCATGAGGTTTGATGTAGAGATGATTTTGCGACATAGCGGAGAGGGCCCTTTTAGTATTTTCCTGCTCTGGGCAAAAAAAAGAAGCAGGAAACGTTCTATTACGGGCACATGTGCGAAAAAACTTGCACTGCATGACCAGTGAAGCGAGGTTTGTGAGCTGCTGAGATAATGTAAGGAGTCATTAGGTGGTGTGTGAATAGACATGTGAAAGAATGAGAGAGTAGCAGCGCGTCGCCGACAAAACAAAAGTGATCAGTTACAATCGGCTTTGAGGGATGAAACACTGATGCCATGTCAATACGAAGAGAGAATAAATCTAGCAGCATGATTTCGAACAGATTAGAGAGAATCTGTGAGAGCAGGCGGGTTCCAGGTGGGAATTCGCATACTCTAAATTTGACCTGACTGATGATTTGCAAACAAGTAGTTTTACGTGACTCGGGAAGTTGCTCGAATGGAGTTTTACGAAGCCCAAAGTTATCTTAGATGACGACATTATTTCGGCAATGTGAGTGCTCCAAGAGAAATTGTTAGGTAAATAACTACTAGGTATCTATAGGTCGTAAGTGGTGCAAGAGGGACGTTAGCGATGTTTTAAGGGAAGCGAAGAGCGTTTAGAGTACGAGAGCAGGATATGAGCTTGTATTTAGTAGGGTTTAACGACATAACCCGCTCATCACACCGCTGAAGGATATGGTCGAGGTGTTTGTGAGGAAAAGTTCGTGAGTTCACGGCAACTGAAATGGTCGGTGCCGAGAGGAACGAGGCCATTTCCAGCCAGAGTGAAGACAATTTTATCAAACTAAGAATGATGTGGAAGTCATAACGCTAAATATACTTAGAGAAAACGTGCAGCAGCAACGAACACGACACACATTTTTGAACCACTGAAGTTCAATTGAGTTATGTAGTCCCCCACTGAGTTACGTAAAGTCTGTAACGGTTCAGCTTGGGGCGGCCAATGTCAATCGATATGTCGATGAGTCGCTAAGTCACGCCTTTCGACGGTAGTTGTAGAAGTCAGGCTAGGACTGACAGGAGCGGGCGACAGTGCCGACGTGGCACGGACACATCCCGGAGAGCCAACAGTAGGTCGGGATCTGGAATGCACCCCCTGTCCAAGAACAACGTACCAGCGCCGGCTACAGGAGCAACCACTGGAAATGAGACAGATCCGTGCAGTCAGCAGGCAACGACTTGGCTTCGGGACCTGGACCCCACGAATGAATGAATGAATGAAAACACGTTTATTCTACTTTGCAATGCGCCGAAGGCACTGCGGTGGAAATGGGAGAGGGTATTAGAGCAGAAGGAAGTGGTAGAGCTGCCTCCGCTTTATTAACGGACGTTCTGGAGGCAGCTAAGTGGGGGGCCGCTTGAATTTTGTGGCTCTCCAGGAGCTGATCGCCGACCGGGTGGGGCCACCGGGTCCTGGAGGAACAAGAAGGAGTGCTTGCCTAGAACTCGATGGCTCGAACCAGAGGCGTGGGATCCGCACAGGCCCATCTTCGGAGAGAACAAGGCCTGGGTCCCCGTTTTGTGGTGACCAGGCCACGAAGCCTAGGAGGGATGTAGAGGGGGCACTCCCAACACAGGTGGCTGAGATCAGCACGGCTGTTGCACGTGAAGCAGAAACGAGTTACGGGTGATGGTGTACCACCTCTGTGAAAACAGGTTAAGCTAGAAATGAATAAGCGGCGTTCCTGTCTGAATTCTCCGAAGCAGGACAGACGACCCGACGAGAATTTGTTGCCGTCGACTGCTTTTATTCATTCTCTTCTCGAAACTCTCACCCTCTTCTTTTTTTCTTTCTCTGCTGATGGCTTCGCTTCGACGTCAGAATTCCGCCTTTCCGCCTGCCTCGAAGTTTCATTTGTCGACCCACCACACGTCACAACACCTCTGACCCCGCGCACCACATGAACTGACAGCGCACATCATGACAAAAGCACCCTCTTCTGGCAAGTTTTTTTTTTTCAAAAAATAAACTGTCCAAAGTGCGTGCGAAGCAAAGGTTTCCTTAAAAACCTGATATCTTAGGTAATCATCCTGCCACTGACAGCCCTGCCACGCGTATTGTATCGTAACAAGAGTCAACTTCAGCAGAAGATGGAGGCCTGAAGATGAATATTCCTAAACACGGAATGTCGCTGGCGCCAACGTTTAAACAAGAGGTCTTCGACAACCGCCTCAAGGGAGTTGCTGCCTTGAAGCAGACAAGACCACTTGTCGAAGCAGTGACTTCAATTACAGCTCACATTTAAGAATGTTCATATTGTATTGTGTCCCATATATCGCATTGCCACTATCATATCATGTGTGAACGTCCCAGGGCGCGCCATATGAAGCTGACCAGTGGAAACAAGCTGAAGCCTAGTCAAAACTGCGTTGACCATGTTCAGTTCGTAACAATGATTGAAAATGTCAGGCATTGCGCATCGTCATGAAATACGTAATGTCGGAACACTGAAGGGCGCGCCGTGAGAAGGTGTGTAGTGCAAAAAATCTGAATACTAATAACTGTTAAGTTTTCATGCACCAAAACCCAAATATGATTATGAGGAACGCCGTAGTGGAGGGCACCAGAAATTTTGACTACCTGGAGTTCCTTAACGTGTACCTAAATGTAAGTACACGGCCTCTAGCATTGCTCCTCGATCGTATTGCGGCCGCCACGGCAGGGGATTCGATCCCGGGACATTCGGTTCAGCAGTCGAGCACCATAACCACAGGACCACCGCGGTAGTAAGCAAACTGAAGCCCGGTCAGAACTGCATTCACCTTGTACCAACCATGGACAAAATTCAAAGTGTCACACAGAGTGCATCGTCACGACGACTTTAATGTAAACACCGCAGGGTACACCACATGCACCAGAGCAGTGTGAAGAAGCTGAAACCTCATCAAAACTGAATTGACTCTTTAATTGCACATGATGATAGGCTTTGTTCACTGGCAAGATATTTTGGAAGTACTTTGTAGTAGCAAGTGTCCTAAAGAATAATTTGTATCATTAATCACACAATACAATGGTCGAAATTCACGGGTAACACCCATAGCAATTGATGAGTAAAAACTTTAATTGTTTAACATAATCAACATTTTTAATTGTTACTCGAAACACACTTCTTTGTTTTTTGTTAAAGTTTTACCTTTTTGCAGATGTCGGCGGGAACGCTCTGCCACCTGGTTGTAACAACGTAACCAGTAGTAGTTTTGGAGACAGTTCTCGACGTCCGTTGGGCCCTTTTTGCGAAGTACTAAATAAAGACGCACACCCGAATCGCACATGGATCGGCCTCGTAAGTGTCTGATATTATTTGCACTTCCCACGTAGCTTTTCTCTTTTCAAAGCAGAGACACAGAAAATGACGAAATAACTTAGACAACATTTATTCTTAAGTGTCATTTGATTGCGCTTTCCTTGTCAACACGAGACTGATTATAAAGAGCTTTAAAGGCATAGAAAAGTATGACGTCTGAGACGTACCGACCGATTCAATTCGTGCAGAAAGGCCTCACCGTGAGCGGTATTATCGCGTGCACTTCTTTTTATATTTTTATTAACTGGTCCGTTCAACGTATAACCACTGCCTAGCGAAAAACTCGCGCAAGTGTCTAGGAATCTTCCACCTGATTTTAAATTTCTCCGATAAAAGGTGGGCGCCACGCGTGCACAATACAGTTTAGTCTGGAACTGAGCCGGCCACCAACGACAATGCCGGAATCTTCGCTGCCACAGGTATAAAAGGCCGATGCCCTTTACTGCTGATCAGATTACCCATGGGCGAGGCTTTCTTCGCCACTATCTGTGTAAGCGTGCATTCCTTCCATTTTAACTTTTCCTCTCCTGGGCATAAGTTCACCCGAATAAAGGGCTTTTTTATCTTGAACATGCCGACTGTTACCTTCTTCAACGACACAACATATGACGATATGGTCCGTGGATCCCAACTTAAAGTCATTTGACTGGCTTGGCATGTTGCATGGAAGTGGCGAAGATGGCTTAACTGCAGATCTGGAAAAGTCCACAGCAAGTCTGTCACTCTTCCATCGCGAATTTTTGTGCCACAGAATGGGCACAAATCACCGTTGGAGCATCGCAAGGTGGCAGTTGGGTCGATTTGAAAAGGAGCCAAAACTCAGAATAAAAGTAAAGTAGCCATGCCATTTCATTAGCCTGAAATAGAAGTAGCCAAGTAGAACAGAAGTAATATTACGGGTTGGGTTTTTGTAATTCAACCAAAAATCATAACGTTTCAAACACGCAGAAGCGTAGAAACAGAAGCACAATACTTTCCCTCTTGCTTGGTCTTCAAGACACAAATAAGTTACAAGGAAATTAATCACTTATAATAAATTCACTGCGCCTCCTTATACTTTAAACATAAGAGGTGGAATTGATCGAGGGCTCGTTTGTTTGGCTAGACATGACCTAATAAAGCAAGACACAATGAAGCTAAGGAAGGCATAAGGGACTTGTGTGATTAAACTGCATTATGGTAATTATTACATAAATGGAAATGACTCGAAGTGGTTGAAGGCTAACTTTCAGCTGGTAGGGACCGAACCTGCAATCTTGGTATAACACGCCCGTTGCTCTACCGACTGAGTTGCAATGGTGGTCACTTTCCCGTCCACTTGATTGGGTATTTAGGTTTATATAATCCTGGGAGTGTTAGCCAGTACCTCTCGCAGCCATGACGGTGAGGGTAGAACACTCTTTTGTTGCCAGCTGGGGTCACGTGCTGGCAACACCCGCTGGTGGGGTTTGGACGCGAGCACGCCTCGGCTGACATGATAGGAAAAGCTTGGAAGCAGCGTATTTGATTCACAAATAGTAACAAAAATGTCTGCTCAATGCACCAAATTAAAAGTGCTGAAGTATCCAGAAAGCAGCCATGGTGCCAACCTGGCATTTTGTCACCATAGGGAATCGTAAAGTAGCTGATTCGGCGCAAAAGATACCACCAACGGCAATCTTGGGGTCGCGGTACCATTGCGGCCACAGAGAGATCACAGAGGGGGGGTGAGTGCATTCCCGACAAGGAGAGGTCTTTTACATGTTGTGGTACGGCCTACAGTGAAATGACTATACTTATTATCACTACAACTTATCAGCTGCTATTGGCGCATTACCATGACAAGCCGTTGTGTACAGCAGCTTCCTGAGAATGTCCTTAGTCTTTAGGACTGGCATTGCACAAACATGCAATAATCTATAGCGTTAGTGTCTGCGCCTTTATTTCGAAACATATAATTAATAAAAGAGGGGTTCAAGTTTAGGCCTGTTCGCGATTCATGCCATCAAATTACCACAGCGAGGAAGTCCGTGATTTGCATTCCTTGCACGTGATATGGTCTTTCGAGCTGAGCCCATTTTTTTTATAATGCAGATATTTTGTAACTCTTGTGACAGGACATGCATCTAGGAAGCATGCAGGTAATTCAGCTTCAAGTATTTGATTCAACAGACTACAATTTACATGTTTTCTTTGAAACGATCCTTTTAGGGGAGCCGACACTGTCAGCGAATTCGCAAAAGAAAATGAGTTCAGTGTTTTTTTTTTTAATAGCCTGACGAGAGACCCAATAAAGATAGACTGCGATCGCAACGGTGCGCATTTGGCGTTTTTGCTGAAGATTCCGTAGTTTGTGTTACATCGAACATCTTAATAGACGTGCTCAATGCAATGTTTATTGTATTCACAACAAGCTATACTCCGCGCAGTATTCATGTATAGTATAGAATAATTCGTTAAAAGCATTGAGCCGGGCTAGTTGGTGTTGATTGACTGCTTCCAGAACACGCACAAGACATAGTGATAGGACAGCGCTAGCGCTTGTCCCTGTCACTTTCTACGTCGTCCTTTGTGCGTGTTCGCTAGCAATTATGGAAGTAGTATAGAATAGCAAGCGGTGGGAAAAAGAGAGATGAGAGGGTAAAATACTAGCCAAGCAAGGACCAGCTAGGTGCCCACCAGCTCTGCTGGGACTCAGACCCTTGCGCGACTTAATGCAAGCTCCGCCATTTTTTCTAAACAATCGCAGCGCCACCGCTCGCTTACTAAAACCGCAGGAAGTAAAATTTGTGGAACTTTCTGCGTTCTCAAATCAAGACACCCGCACTGCCTTCAGCAGGGTACACTTGCGCTACTGCATGTATTGAACGACGATTTGCAAATTCATTATATTTCGTCTCTAATGAAATAGTATACGAAGCAAGCTACAGTTCGGTGCACCGCATGTAAGTTCCAGACAGGACCACCGCTCTTTATGGCGTTAGTTATGCTCTCTGCTTTTTGCCGAAAAAAATTACAAGACCTTTCGATTAAAATTCTGGATATTTTGATTGATCGGAAGGTACGTAAGCACTGGTCGCATTTGCGGGCTATAATTACGTGAATAAAAAAACAGAGCTCCGGTCATTTGATAGCACTGCATAAGAGAAAAAAAACATCATCGCATCGGCCTGTACAAAGAACGTCGAGAAGAAGAGCTTTCGTTTCAGTCGCATCATTTGCGTGTGTTGTCTTGCATATTTGGTTCGTCTGTGCTGTGGAATACGAGAATCTGATTTCACTAAGGCTTTGTAAAGCTTCTCGCCGACGTCTCTTTCGAGGGCATGAAACAACGTGTAAACTAGAGCACATGCGTTTGCGCAAAATTCCCCGTTCTGGTGGACGTGTCTGACATAAAACCAGCTGCGCAATAGAGGCAAAAAATTTTAATGAAACCGTGGTGTGCTGCTCATAATAGCTTGCCTTTCGTCACCGGCCTTACGAAAGTAAAGGTTAAACCACGCTTCGAATGAAACATCAGGAGCCCTAAGCCGCCATCATCATCAAAAGCCCCTGTACTCATAACTTTGTTCACTAAAAAATGACCGGCGAGGTCCGGCTCAGTAAATATATGGGGATGACATGACACTTCCTAAATAGACGAGGCGGGGCGGTGGGGCTGGACACTGAGAAGTTAAACCGACTTTACAACGACGTCGCCTCCGACAGGGGGCTATAGGGAGACTGAGAGAACAAAGAAGGTAAAGACAGCAATTTTAACCAAGGATGTGCCCGGTTGGCTAGCGTACACTTGGGAAGGGGGAAAGGCCAATTATTAGCGAGAAACAAATGTAACAAAAGGGCAGTCAATGTGAACACACAAGACATGCGTTCATGGTTTACAATCTTTCCTAAAGATCAATGGAGCTGAAGAAGCACATTATGACTGTTTTTTGTGGCCTTGCGCCTGTAAAAATGCTTACTGTGTTCAGTCGAAAATAGATCGAGTACGACTATAGGGTCGACCCCTGTATATTGAGCAGTGTTGCGGAGTCGCCACTCCGGAATTGGAATGACTCCGGATTCATTCCACATTTTTGCGACCCCCGGAATGGAATGGGAATGGAATGGGGACTACGCTTGAAAGCATGGAATGGGAATGGAATTACGTCTTTTTCCGAAAATAGAGCATCTTTTCGTCTACGCGCTGTTTTTCAAACTTCAAACATTAGTGAGTCAAAGCCTCGAATTTAACAATAAAGCAGTATTTTTAAAAATGGCTTCGCTGATTACAAGCACGGCCCATTTATGAGCAACGCGCCTACTGCAATTATGTCCTTATATAGACTGCGTTGCTCCGAAGTTTGTCTCTACTCTTCGCATAACCACGGTTCTATGGCGCTGGTATCCGTCGTGTGGAACTGCGGCGGCGGCGCCCCACCGCCTGCTGTCTCACCACCTTTCACTTTATTGCGATAGCAATTATATGGACACTCTTGGCTGGTTTTCGCCGTTGGCATCGGCGTCGCCGTCATGTCCCGTATATGTATATGTATCTATATATTTATAAAAGCCTCAAAGAAACATAATACAGAAAAATGTTTCCGACGCGCGGCATCGAACCAGGGACCTCTCGCTCTGCAGCGCGCGGCGCTAACCGCTCAGCCACGAAGGCGAACGTCCTTCAACGTTCAAACGGCGAGCTATTTATATACAGCGAGTTTTCAGCGTGTTTTGAGCATTACGAGCGACATGGCGCAAAGAGGCGGGGCTTAGCTGGGCGCCCCGGCGTTCCTCGCGACGCGCGCTCTCAGGCGCTCCTAACTCTCCGGCGCGCACTTCGCCCAAAGGGGGGGGGGGGGGGTAGATGCTCGTGCGCGCGCGCGCTTATCTCGCGGTAGCGGAAAATGGGGCTTTCGGCGGAACGATAGCGTTGTAGTTACCGGGCGCGCGAAGGTCACATCGCTCGCGGCAGTCCCCCCGTTTGCGAAAAGAGCACGCTTTTCAAACACAGCGAAGAAATAGCTGTGACACTTGTTAGTTCGCGCTCGTCTGTACCTGTGAATACGTTTCGTGCGTCGTTTTTGTTTGAGCAGCGCGTTAAGTGTCGAGCTGTGAATGTTTTTAGTTCGCTCTCGTCCTGTGCGTGTTGTTTTCGTGCGTCATGTGTGCGTGAGCAGCGCTGCACGCGTTTCGACCTGCTTGCCATTCGTCGCTTGACATTCCAATTTGTTGCTATCGCATTCATTGCTTCGCTTTGTGGCGAAACTGTGACTTTTTTTTCCTTTTGTCGTCGTCGGTGACTCGGACGCATATTCGAAAAAAGCGCTTCTCTAAATTGTATACCTGAGATCGCATAGCTGCGCACAGGCGAACAGAGAAAGTTCTCCTCTCACCGTCCATGCTTGCGAGACGCGCTTGACAAGCGTGAGTGCTCACGAGCAGTGCGGCCCAGTGTTCCGTATTCGATGCAAAGGCACAAGGTACCCAAGTGGTGCACTGTTCCAACTGATATCAGCAGATCTAGAGGGTTTTGTTCCCCATTAACCAAATCTTAGTTTCCTCCATATTCACGATCTCTCCAGTCGCGTGGCAAAACTGCTTAGTTTTCTTGAACACTAATTTTGTCAGCATAAAGATACGCTATGTCATCATTTTAGGGTTACCACATTTAAGCTTAAACAATATTAAAACACCGCATTCGTTTAAAGATGCTGAGCACGCAAATACTATATGTAGCGGGATAACTGCCCCTATAGAAATTAATAGGGTGGTTGTACTGCACGAGATATGTCACCAACATACACTATCCCTCGACCTTAGTAACGTGTTTTGCGTACTTTTGTAGTTCTTAATGCCTCTGATGGCATCAGCTTTATGGGGCGTTCAGTATTAACTCGATAAAACTATCATGATGCATTTTTACGTTGAGGAATTACAGGAATGGAATTGAACTGCCCGGCCATTCCGGGAATGGGAATGGGCTAAGTTTTTTTCATTCCGAGGAATTAAAAGGAATGTAATTGCGGCAAGTTCTAATTCCCTGGAATGGAATTGGAATGGAATGGAGGCGCCCATTCCGCAACACTGATACTGAGACATAAAAATAATTATTCGAATGTAGGTAGACACATATCATTTGAGAAAATGGAAACTTGAAAACAGGGAACTCCTTTGTTTACAATAAGCACACGCCAAACTCATGATGTGTCAGATTGCCACGAGCAAATAGATGACCTTTGATATCTGTATTTTCTCTCCGATGAAGGGACATGCGACTTATTTCACTCACTTAACGAATGTGAGGACTTTGAGCAGTCACTTAGCGGGAAATCTTTCTGGCTGCCGACTTTTTGGCAGAATTCTTTTGGGGGGGGGGGGATGAGGTTCGAAGATACTTGTATGTTCGTGCGTGCGTTTTTATGAGTACGTACACATACACACATGTGGAAGATTGAAAATTTTCGGGGGCCTTGAACCCCCCAACTAAAGCCCCTGAACATTCGTAATGTCACGGCTTGAAGACAGCGCGCCTTTTCTCTTTTCTATATCCTTCGCCCTCGCCGAGGCTGATGCCGCGTCGCTATTGGCCAACCTGGCGTCCCGTCGGACCGCGCGTAGTATTTCTTGTTTACATTCGTTATCGATTGCCATCTTTGCTACAGAACTCTCCACCGTCGGCGAAGAGTGCATGTATTGCACACCGTGATGTATTGCGTGTAGACGTAGTTGCTCCGTGCGCGTTCTACTCCGACATAGATTCAAGATCGGTGTCGGTTTTCATCACGATGTGTAGATGCTGCGCTTTCGGAGGCCGAAAGAGATTTAGCAGTGGCAATAACCTCCTCGCGACACCGCCCTGTAGGCACGAAGAGTTACGAAGAAGTACACATGAATGCACCGAATCGGAATGGAGAAATTCAGGGCAATATCTTGTATTAGAGTGAAGCTATGAGTATTTGTGTGTAGTACTTTTTCGAGGTTTGCGCAATTTGCTTCCAGCTATAAAGTCAAAACAGGTTAAATTTCACTGAGCACGCCACTGTTTCTTTTGGATGCTCTAACAGAGCTTATTCGGTATCTTTACTTTGTATAAACAACACACGGTCTGCTTTTGGTGCGCGTAACATTATACACGCCTACTAACTCGAATTCGCGATTATACTTCGTGCGCCTAACAGTATAAGCGCCGACTGACTAATTTACTGGCACGCGTGCACGCGCGCGACAGTTTCGTTTCGGCACTTTACAAAGGCAGCTCAGTTGTTTTGACAAAACATAGGATTCGTTCCCAAAAGCTCTTCTTATGATTGCAAATTTTGGGCTCTTTTCCTTACGCAATTACGTTTTACAGTTAACGGGGCTTTCTGCCCCTTTGTCGCTGGCGGCCAAGCGGTAGATTCATGATAAAAAGTATATTATGCAAAAGGTGCGGGGGTCATTGTCACGAGCAAGAGGTATATGCAAAAAGAAGACGATGACGACGAAGCCATCAAAGTATTGGAAGCGGCACGAGCGCGTGCGTAGAACATTCCAGAGCGCTCGAGGCACGTGGACCCGAGCCGAAAAAGGAAGACGAAGAGGCGGGAGCGGGCATTGTCTGCATGGACTGCGAAGCGGGAGGCTGGATCGCCAGCTGATGGCCTGGTGACGGGAGCGACGGGCGTTCGAGCCGGCTACCGGTGACGCGGGCATCCCGAGGTGTGGCCGGCGTACTCGACGGCGTTCGAGCAAGGCTCCTCGGGGATGCGGCTACCGCGCCCGGCAAGCACGGACGTTCCCGGAGCAAGCCCCCTTCTGCTGCAGGCCACCAAAGGCAATCCCCGGTGTGCCACGTCAGCGCGGGAACACCACACCGGGTCAATGCAACGACGACGTTAGGCCTAGCGGGTCTAGCCAGCGGTACGACAGCCTGCTTGTGGACAGGCTACGACTGACGCGTCGGTCTTTGGAGCGGACAACAAGAATGGAGAAGACGTCACGGGACACGACGGTTGACCCAACGGGAACCGCGACTTGTGGACATGGGTAACGGACCCAGACAAGTAAGGCCGGCCCAACGTATTCGGTGTTCTGAGTGGAGATGAGAGACTAGAGTTAGGACAGTTCCGTTGTGTAGTTGTTTGATTTAATTGAGTAGCTTGTCTACAGGAACGGTATTTTTTGTACTTTTGTATATTTCTTTAGAGTGCCGTGCTTTTTGATTTGATAAATGTTTGCTGTGGTTTACTTGCCGAGTGTTTGGCTGAGTCCATTGCCCGGGTCCGCTCGAATCCGTGACAGTCATACAGAGGTATGTGGAGTGGTCGTCGAACACAAAGTTACAAGCCCTGGAGAAGCACGAGCAATTTTACAGCGCATACCGCTGTTGTCGTTCAAGCTTTTAAGTCATAATAGTCCCGGTGCCCTTGATTAGTGCGTTGTGCGTGCATAGTACAAACATTGCCACGTAAGCAGTACTGAAGCTCTGACACCCTTCCGAACCTTGGGAGGAGCTGCCGCTCATTCTTCCTGCCAGCTTTCATGCTTCATAACGGATACACCCTGCGAATTCACCTCACAAGATTGACGATGATTATTAGGTTACAGTGCGTATGCTCTATACAAGTGGCTCTCAAATGAGGGTCCGCGAAGCTATGTTTTGGAGTCCGCGAAACCCATGCTCGCGGACAAAACACGTTTTTCGAAGCCACACTGGGTTGTAACTGCGGCCCTTTCGATTTTTTAAATTCGAAGCATTTCTTAGCGAACTTCGATCACTTTGAGCGTATCTATCTATCTATCTAGCCGCCTACGACTTCGCGTTCCCCTGACAGTATCGTTAATAGAAATTGTACCAAAATTGCTATAGCATAACATGACTGTATGACGCACATGACTGACTGGTCATATCATAAAAATCATAAATAATTTGTGATGAATGGCATGATTTACATGACATGGCCCTGGTGCTCCAGTAGCCGTTTCCTTAACTTGATGTAACTAAAAATTGGTATGATGAGACATTTCTGCATGACCAACATAATTGACAGGTGGTAATATAAGAACCATGTCGTGCATGTCATGTTCAACACGACTTGCATGCCACGCTCATGGCACGCTCGCGGCCGTTTCGCTAGCTTGATATACACCAAATTTGGGATTGCGTGACGTGACTATATGACGAACATAAGTGGCAGCTGGTAACATGGCAATCACGACTTGCATGCCATGTACAACGCCATTCACATGTCATCCTCATGGTGCGCTTCCATCCAGTTTGCTAGCTTGATATACACCAAGAGGGGTATTTCGCGACGTGGCGATATGACGAACATAAATGACAGGTCCTAACACGCAAATCATGACATGGGTGTTATGTACCGCATGATTTCTTTCTTGCTCGCTGCTTCGCATTACATCGACTCCCACAACGCGTGAGATCTGCCGGTTTATTTTTGTTCCGATTCACGGCATAACACGTTTGCATTGCGGCGGAGCTGACCTGTGTTCTCCTTCTTCATGAGATGAATGTAAAGCTTTTGTTGCAATTTTCAGACATAATCATAGCGTGTTTTTCAGGCTTGCATACTTGAAAAGCAAAACGCTGTTAGAAACAGGTTGAATGTGGCTGCAAACCACAAAAGTAACCGCCAAGCTGGTGAGATCACTTTGGCATGGCACATTACTCTCACCGTTCTTTGCCAGGCAGAAGTAAAAGGCACGCATTTTGTGATGCATGTTCCGTTAATTTATGACCCCCACTCTCCTTGGCTGGTAGGGCTCCTGCAATCACTTCCACCGGTCCACAGCGGCTTTCCGAAGCATCCATGGGTGACAACTACTGCTCTATACCGTCACCTTAGAGTTGAGTCTCGAACGTGCCATTTACCACGATTCGCAACAGTACCTGGCGATGGTGGTTCTTTACAAAGTTGCGTGCTGACTTATAGCGTGCGACCTTGGGACTATGTCATGGGCCACCGTTACTCTAGACACTTTCAATCATGGAGCAGTTATGAAAACAATGAAAAACTGCAATTATTAAACTTGTAGAACCCACCAGAGAGACATGCTGCCACAAATTATGATTGTCTTAGTCACGCTGCAAGCGTGAATGCTTGTAGCGCACCGCCTGGCCGTGCGCTACAAGTATTAACGCTTGCACTGGGACTCAGTCAATGTTAATTTGTGGCAGTGTCTGCGAAATGTCGTCTGCAACACTGGAGTAGTGCAGGTGGTGCCACTTTCGAAGAGGGAGCACAAAAGGGAGAAGAACCGAAGCGTGAAGAAGGCGGCGGACGAGATTCAAAAACGGCGGGTGCCATAGTGGACCTCCGTAAACTTGGTAAATCTGTATGGTCGAGTTCTCTTGGTCACGCATAAATGTCCATAGATAATTAGGGGCGGCATATGTGAGAAGGAAAGGTCAGCCTGTATCCCAATAAATACGGTCAATTAAATTGACGATTGCTTCCTCCGCTACTCGTCTTGCCTCCAGATGGCGGAGTTCATTCCCCAGGACACATCGCCAAATCTTGAAAGGCGAGCGAGGGGCACGAATGGTGCTCGATTGTTTCATCACAGTGGAAAAGCTTGCAGGTTGTACTGCGGTAGATTTCTGCATTATGTGAAAAGTTTAATTATGTTGTATATGCAAACACATTTTCTGTTTGTCTTAACATAGCATACATGGGTACTTTATAAGCCACTTTTCATTCATTTAAACTTTACAGAACTTGAAATGGCCGAGTTGCACACTGTGCTGCGCAGGAAAGAGCACTACAGGTCTGAATATACACTACAATGCATCAACTTTGTCGCCACGTTTATGTGCCACTGTGGTAAGTATTGTAAGGAAGCATGCGCGGCGCTCAGGCACTGGCGCGAGCTCGGCAAGCGCGACAAAAACGAAGACGTTGGCAGAATTAGAGCAACCGGTCCAGTGAACGGGTGTTTTGTCTGTGTCTCCTTCTTCTACAGTACCGTAAAATGGTGTTACTTTGTGACAGATTTCGTACGTTTTCATTCTCTCACTCAACAATTATCAACATAAAGGCGAATTAATAGTGCCATAACGTTGCTGAAACATTCCCTCACACGACGGTATGTTCTAAAAATCCGCATTTTTATTACAAACGGCTGTATTCAGGTTAAAAGCTGTCACAAAGTTGCCCCGTCGTGTGGGGCAACTTTGTGACGTTGTGAAACAACGTTGTCACAAAATTGCCCCACACGACGGAGAAACCTTGTGACAACGTTATTTTTGGCTGGATATGATTTGGAAAAAAAGGGCTCGCAAAATGTTACCCCATCAAAAGTCTATTTGCGTTACGTACAATCGCCGTCAGTGCTTTCTTCTGAGCTGTCGTCGAGAGAAGACTTCTTCCTAGGTCGTCTAGGTCTGATACCGGAGGAAGAGCTGCCCTTCTTCCTGTTTGTCGGTTTTCCTGTCTTGCTCGCTTCTTCTACATCGGCAACTGATACGCTTTTCACCGTTGGGACGTTGAGCATCTTCCTCTTTTCAACAAAACAACATATAATTTAAATTAAAAACAGAGTGGGCTAACTTTGTTACAATTGGCGTGTCACAAAGTTACCCCGCGAAGTATCAACATTTCAGTTTCCTTTCTATAAACTTCAACAGACGTGACTTGATTAAATTTATATTACAGTTTATTTTAGCCTACATATTAACAATCACAAGTAAATACCTGTTTTCTCCGTTTTTCTCGTGCGGACGGGTCGAGCGCACAAAGTTTACGGTGCTTCAACAATGCACGCTAAAACACCATTGAACATGTCAGAGTCTAGAGTGGCTCCGGAGAGTGGGAACATTGGCCGGCTGTTGCTAAGTGGCACGGCATGTCAGGCGAGCTTGTTGGGTGGCTTATAGTTTTTCGGCGGCGCCTGGTCGTGGCGCGAGATTTAAAGAACAGAAAACCGAGCGCGTGTCACAAAGTAACCCCTGCAGTCATAAAGTAACCTCATTTTACGGTATATTATAATTGCGATTAGGATTATCATTCAACGCTGCATAACTCACAAACATTCGTCGATTATATAGAGCTCTGTCGTCCTTACGGACTTCTGAGGAAGAGGAGAAAAGAACTTTATTGTGAATCCGGCGAGTTGATCAGGCGGGTCAATAGCCCCGCCTAGGTGACGGCCAGGAGTCCTTGAACCCTGGCGGCTTCCTCGGCCTGCTGGACGGCCCACAGCTGATCTTCGAGGGCGGTACTGAGCAGCGTGGCTTCCCAGCGCGCGCGAAGGTGCGGACTTCTGAAGGTAGTCATAAAAGTAGAAAGTTCGTCTTATTTTTGTTTTCGCTACAACATACTCTTGTAACCTGGCCGTCTGAACGTACAGTGTTTTCAATAAAAAGTGCTCGCGTTGACTCAATTGACTAAAATTTTGTGTCAAAAATCTTAAAATTTACGTACATCGCAGAAGTAAAGAGATTTAGTGCTCAAGGTTCCTTCATTCGCGAGAAATTTTATAACGATGCTCTGTCTTCCATTGAGGACATCTGTTTGTTAATATGCGCTCACAAGAGATGCTTTAATTTGGTGAGGATTATCGCATGGAAAAATGCCGACTACGACGGCCGAAAACCATGACAGAAAGAAATCCGGCAGATTCCACGCATTGTGGAAATCATACCGCGAGCAGTAGCTTAAATAATTTTTTTTCCGTTTCGAACAAAACATTTCGAGGTGGATCGACGTCTTTGTGTAAATTTAGAAGTTGTGGGCATATAGAGGGCATGCCAGGTGCGTCGACTACACTGGCTTGTAAAGGGTAGCTCATGATCCTGCATAACGTGAGCACATATTAGGTCCGTTGTACGTCGTCCGTCAGTTTTCTCAGTGCACGTGCTGATGCGCATGTCGCAAGTAGCGCTCTTGAACGTATACCAGCAATGCTTCACAACACCTTACGTATTCCACGTTCACTGCATTCTTCTGAAGGCGGATGGATGAATGGATGGATGGATGGATTTAAACGGTCGAAGAGCATTTGGTTCGCTCAAAACTGCTTCGCATTTAATATTTTCTCACTCCCACATTATAAGAATGGATGTTACGCATATCAGTTTGCCGAAACTAAACGACGAGCTCATTTATGTGAGGCAAACTTTTGCGTTGTTACACCAGCGTGCGTGGAACAAGATTGCATAATATGGTGAATCATATGTTTTATTTTTCGCACTCTCGTGAATCTTGGCTCCAGCTGGCTCCGCTACATCAGCTGTTTGCGCGTGTGATAGTGCGGTGCTCAGCTTTCTATGTTACCGGCTGTTGCCTGGAATGAACTTGGAAACGTCGGTCAGTCCCGAATGGTGCACAGTCAACCAAGATGTCTCAAGTTAGAAGAAAACGAGAGAAACTGGCTCACTGTCTCTTTTACTTATAACCATTTCGTTTCTGTGGAGCATGCATGACACATTCGAAATACGGTGCTATGATTGACTCTTATTCTTTACTATTGTCCCGTAGTCGTGACGTTGACTAAGGCAGCATTCGGCTAGTTCAAGGCTAAACTTTTAAATGCGAAGCATTTCTTAGCGAACTTCGGCGACTGAGCGTATCTATCTATCTAGCCGCCTACGACTCTGTGCTCTCCTGGCCGTATCGTTAATGGGATTTATACCAAATTTGGTATGGCATAACATGACTGTATGGCGACCATAACTGGTTGGTCATATTATGAAAATCATGACTAACTTGTCATGAAAAGTATGATTTACATGCCACGCTCATGGCGCGCTCGCGGCCGTTTCGTTAGCTTGATATACACCAAATTTGGGATTGAGTGACGTGACTGTATGACGAACATAAATGACAAGTGGTAATATGGAAATCATGACTTGTCATGTGCGACATGGCTTGCATGCCACGCTCATGGCGCGCTCGCGGCCGTTTCGTTAGCTTGATATACACCAAACCTGGTATTGAGTGACGTGACTGTATGACGAACATATATGACAAGTGGTAATATGAAGGAAAGAAGTGTAAACTTAAGGGCTCGTTTGCTTTGTTAAACACAGTATTAATGAGAACTAACAGACAAAGATGCCAAGGAAGGTATAGGGGAAGCTATTAGAAGTAATTGCAATCTAAATGTGAAGAAAGAGAAGTGGACGAAAAGATAACTTGCCACCGGCAGGGACCGAACCTGCGACCTTCGAATAACGCGTCCGATGCTCTACCACTGAGCTACGGTGGCGGTCATCCCCCCGTCCACTTTTATAGGGTATATATGTGTATTTAAACCTGGGAGTGTCAGTCAGCGCCGCCTATTGCCATTACGGAGAGTGGAACACTTTCATTTTTTTTTTCATTTATTTACCCTAAGGGCCCAAAGCGGGCATTACATAGGGGGGGGATGTAACAATTCATATAAACATCGAAAAAGTGTAATACAAACAAAAACAGGTAAGGAAAAAAGAAAATGCTGAAGAGAAATAGAAATTGCCAGTAGTTACACTGCTTCTCAACCTACATCATCGAACAGCATTTCCTACGTTATACACAAAATAAACTTACATCATGTGACCTGCATATTCGCGCATCGTAACAGTATGTCAAGGAAGAAGAGCTTTTTTTTTCCTCGAACGCCTCATTTAGAGCGTCTTTGAAAACAGCGTAGTCAGTGATTTCAGCAATATTGCTTGGGAGACGATTCCATTCCGAAATGGCTAGATGTAGGCATGAAAACTGTAAAAGTTTAGTACGTGCAAAGGGTTGTTCAACCTTAAATTTGTGATTGATGCGTGGGAAAAATCTTTTTGGCGGGTAAGATGTGTACTTGTGAGAATGTACTTGGTTGGTGAAAGAGCTGATGAAAAAAAGTTTAACAGGCATATTTTCCTTCTATTCTGCAATGGAATGAGACCTAGGTCACGCTTCATTTTCGTGATGCTTGATTGCTGTGAATAATTACCAGTAATGAAACGCGCTGCCTTGTTTTGCAAAGATTCTAATTTGTTAATAAGATACGTCTGGTGCGGGTTCCATATAAATGAGGCGTACGCAACTTTCGAGCGAAGTATGGAAGTGTATGCAAGAAGTTTAGTATCACTGTCAGCCTGACGAAGCGTGCGACGAAAGAAGCCAAGTGATTTACATGCTGCAGAAACAACAAAATCTACACGATTTTGCCAGGACAAATTTGGGGGAAAGATGGATGCCTAAATATTTAAACGACTCTGTGCTTTCTAAGGCTTGACCATTAAGAATGTAGGTTTGCTTTGTAATTTCGCTAGAGGTAGTAAATCTCATAAGCTTGGTTTTAGTAGTATTGGCGCTCATTTGCCACTGAAAACACCATCTTTCAATCGTATACAAGTCTTCTTGTAGTTTTGCACAGTCATCATCCTTACATCTTATCGGTCGGTACAAAACGCAGTCATCGGCATACAACCGGATTTGTGACTGTATACCTTGATGAATATCATTTATATAAATGAGAAATAGAGTGGGTCCTAAAACGGAACCCTGGGGCACCCGGAGATAACAGGGTTGAAAAGATGAATGGACATTGTTAATGACAACGGCTTGCCGTCGGTTGCTTAAGTATTCTTTGACCCAGCTTACTACTTTTGCGTCAATATTAATCTGCTTCATTTTATATATTAGGCGGTTATGGGACACACGGTCAAATGCTTTCGTGAAATCAATAAAAATGGCGTCAGTTTGTATAAGTTCATGAAGGTAGAGGTGTATGTCTGTAGTTAGTTCAAAAAGCTGAGATTCGCATGATCGGCCTTACGCTGAAAACCATGCTGGTTGGGAAAGAATGGAATTGCTAGTAATGTACTGGCATGATTTGAGAAGACAAGACATGTTTAAAAAAGTAGTTTACACACAACAGACGTTAAAGATATGGGTCTGTAGTTGGTTAGTTTGTTTTTGTCACCACTTTTATATATTGGTATCACATGTGCTAATTTCCAGTCGTCTGGAATTTCGCCAGTGCTAAGCGACTGCTGGAACAATAGTGTCAGTATAAGAGCAGAATTGTGTTTGGTCATTTTGAGTAGCTTAGTACATATACCATCAGGACCTGGACTAGAAAATGATTTTAAGCGCTCGATAGCTTTAACAATACCGTCACAGGTTACAGTAATACATTCCATAACCGTTGACATATCGGAAAACTGTTGTGACATGTTGAGGGGTTTTTCTTCATTAAATACACTGCTAAAAAAGTCATTGAAACGATCAGCAACATCACTTGAATCAATTTCAGCACCAGACTCAGCGTCAAACAATGGGAATTCTTTAGGGGGTGCAGGAGAAATAACATTCCAAAAATTTCTTTGGATCTGTTTTTAAGAATTGCGAAATATCTTGGTTGAAAAACTTAGACTTTGCAGCTTCGATCTGTTGTGCACATTCTTTAGAAAACGAGAAGTATTGTGATGTAGCTTCAAGGGATTTTGTGCGTGTAGCTTTTCGAAACAAGCGCTTTTTTTTATTCAAGCATCGCTTAATCTCTCGGGTAAACCATGGCTTGTCTCCTGTATCATAGATCCATCTTTTTTGGAATGTATCTCTCCCCTTAGCCTTAACAGTTCATCACGAAAACGGATCCAGTTATCATGCAAAGAACAAGTTTCATATGTTTCCAAGAATGATAAATAAAATTCAAACAGCTCAAAGTTGAAGCCTTCGGCATCCGCTCTAGAATAATCATAAATCTCTTTCTTTGTCGCAGTTTCTTCACAGTTTGCGTATTAAAGGCGCAATGTATAACACGATGGTCACTTATATGCTCTAGAACATCTGCGGTTACTCGTTCGGGATGTGTTGTTAGAAATAAGTCAAGAATTGCATCGTCACGCGTGGGTGTTTGAATTATTTGAGATAACTGGAAATATTCTAAAAGGTCGATGAAATCTGCACATTCGCGTGTGTGTCGTGTGCCAGTTGATGCCAAGTCAGACCACTCTATACCTGGAAAGTTAAAATCACCGGCTAAAATCACAGGGGAGTTATTATATGTGGATTGGACGGAGCCTAGGACACTCTGCAGTTCTTCAGAGAAATTTTCTAGGAAATCGGGTGGCCTATAGCATGCCCCAATAACCAGAGTTACAGCTGGCAAATAGCATGCGACCCAAACAATTTCAAGAATACTATCGGTAGGTATAACTTTAACCTTGATATGATTTCTTATGGCTATTACGACACCACCACCCTTTCTACCTACGCGGTCTTTACGAAAAAATACTAAAAAATTTTGAAATTTGTAATTCGCAGTTGTTAACTTCGGAGCTTAACCATGTTTCGGTTCCGATTATGATGTCTGCACTGCATGCGTGAACAAAGGAAGCGAGGTGATCTTGTTTGTTAAGAATGCTACGAAAATTCGCGTAAATTATAGAAACATTCGGTGCTCTGATGTCCTTTTGTGTATTGCGACTGCGTCAAACATTATCTTTTCATTGGGTGTCTCTAACCCTTTGCGCCTGCGCCCTTAGTGGGACTGGCACCTGCGTGTCACTATCCCAGACAAATGTTTGCCCATTGATAATCAGTTTATCATAACTCAGACGTACACGATTTTCTTTGCATTCTCTTTTAGCTTTCGCATAGTTCCACAGCTGTCGCCTTTTTCTTGCACGGCCTGGCTAAAATCCTCTGAAATACTGTACGAAGTACCCTTCAGTTTGAAAGCATTTTTAAAGACGGTTTCTCTGGCTTTCCACTGCGAAAAACATGCTACGATGGGCCGGTTCTTCGTTTCTTTAAAAGCCCCTATGCGGTGAGCCCGTTCAATGGATATATCATCAAGTTTCATCACATCCTTGCATACTGCCCTAATTAAATTTTCTGACGTTTCCCAAGTCTCATTTTTTTCCCTTATCAGGCACGCCAAAAAATAACAGGTTCTGTCTACGGGTTCTATTCTCTAAGTCATCCACCTTAGCCAGCAATTTGTCTTCAATTTTTTCCACCCGAGTAATACGACTTTCCACAAGACTTGTCTTCTCTATTAAATTCGTTATTTTAGATTCCAGTTCACTTTGTTTGGTTGTAATTTCTGTTAACTTTGCAAGCACAGTTTCCTGGCCTGTCTTCATTTCTAATAGGATCCTCTGATGTTCGTTATTTGCTCACGCTCTGCCGCATTCATGGGTCCTGGATTTAGCTCTACGTCTCCCGATAAGAGTATCAGGAATTGAGAAAGCATCAAGCATCCATCGCAAAGCGAAAAAAGCACAGCATCAATAAAACACACGCTCACATATTTAACACAACATATAAGTTGTCGCTTGCTAATGGGGCACGGCACTCTTAGAAGCATAGTATTGTTGGAGCGATAACATTTAGTTCCACCTAGGTAACTAACCTGGTACATGTAGAAGGGGTGAGCATGGGCCGAAAAGAGTGTCGTGCCCCAGTCGTTGCAGGCCAGGTTGACCCCTTTTATGGCCAGCACGCAGCGGAAACGGAAACGTTCCACGATGCGCAGAATCGATCTCGGTGTGCCGGAGATCATACGCAAGTTGCAGCAGATCATCCCGTGGTCCGTGGAAGGCACGATCAGATGACTGCAGATCAGTTGCGATACGCTGCGGCCAAGGTTCGATGATGCGATGTTCCACCGCCCTGGCGATGTTCGCCGCGACAGCGAAGAATCCGAGCAGCACCTGGTACATGTAGAAGGGTGAGCATGGGCCGAAAAGAGTGTCGTGCCCCAGTCGTTGCAGGCCAGGTTGACCCCTTTTATGGCCAGCACGCAGCGGGAAACGGAAACGTTCCACGATGCGCAGAATCGATCTCGGTGTGCCGGAGATCATACGCAAGTTGCAGCAGATCATCCCGTGGTCCGTGGAAGGCACGATCAGATGACTGCAGATCAGTTGCGATACGCTGCGGCCAAGGTTCGATGATGCGATGTTCCACCGCCCCGGCGATGTTCGCCGCGACAGCGAAGAATCCGAGCAGCACCTGGTACATGTAGAAGGGTGAGCATGGGCCGAAAAAGAGTGTCGTGCCCCAGTATTGCCTGTAGGCGTCACATGGATATCATGACTTGTCATGTGCGACATGACTTGCATGCCGCGCTCATGGCGTGCTCACGGCCGTTTCGTTAGCTTGAGATACACCAAATTTGGTATTGAGTGGCATGACTGTATGACGAACATAAATGACAAGTGGTAATATGGACATCATGACATGTCATGAGCGACATGACTTGATTCCACGCTCATGGCGCACTCGCGGCCGATTCGTTAGCTTGATATACACCAAATTTGGTATTGGATGACATGACTGTATGACGAACATATATGACAAGTGGTAATATGGAAATCATGACTTGTCGTGTCCGAAATGACTTGCATGCGCGCTCACGGCGTGCTCACGCCGTTTCGTTAACTTGTGATACACCAAATTTGGTATTCAGTGACATGACTGGATGACGAACATAAATAACAAGTGGTACTATGGACATCATGACATGACTTGCATTCCACGCTCATGGCGCGCTCGCGGCCGATTCTTTAGCTTGATATACACCAAATTTGGTATTGGGTGACATGACTGTATGACGAACATAAATGACAAGTGGTAATATGGAAATCATGACTTGTCGTGTGCGACATGAATTGCATGCCACGCTCATGGCGCGCTCACGGCCGTTTCGTTAGCTTGCTATACACCAAACTTGGTATTGAGTGACGTGACTGTATGACGAACATAAATGACAAGTGGTAATATGGACATCATGACATGACTTGCATTCCACGCTCATGGCGCGCTCGCGGCCGATTCGTTAGCTTGATATACACCAAATTTGGTATTGGGTGACATGACTGTATGACGAACATAAATGACAAGTGGTAATATGGAAATCATGACTTGTCGTATGCGACATGACTTGCATGCCACGCTCATGGCGCGCTCGCGGCCGTTTCGTTAGCTTGATATACACCAAACTTGGTATTGAGTGACGTGACTGTATGACGAACATAAATTACAAGTGGTAATATGGAAATCATGACATGTCATGAGTGACATGACTTGCATTCCACGCTCATGGAGCGCTCGCGGCCGTTTCGTTAGCTTGATATACACCAAATTTGGTATTGAGTCACATGACTGTATGACGAACATAAATTACGAGTGGTAATATGGACATCATGACATGTCATGAGCGACATGACTTGCATTCCACGCTCATGGCGCACTCGCGGCCGTTTCGTTAGCTTGATAGACACCAGATTTGGTATTGAGTGACATGACTGTATAACGAACATAAGTGGCAGGTGGTAACATGAAAATCTTGGCATGCATGTAATCTACAACGCCATTTACATGCCACGCTCATGGTGCGCTTGCGTCCAGTTGGCTAGCTTGATATACACCAAAATTGGTATTGCGTGACGTGACTGTATGGCGAACATAAATGACAGGTCCTCACATGTAAAATATGACATGCAAATTATGTAAAGCACGATTTGGTCCTTCCTGGTTGCTTCGCATTACATCAATTCCCACAGTGCGTGGGATCTGCCGGCTTTTATTTGGGCGAACTTGGGCCCGGGTAATGAAAATACCTTGTGCAAACGATTCACCCTGTAAACTGATAGTGCCGTGAACAGTCATCGGCCGTCAAGTAGTATCATCATCGGTGCAACGCGTCGTTTTGTATGACGCAGTAATCGAACATTCCAGCGTTATAGCTGGTACTATACTCGGCGACAACTTATCTTCACATTGGCGCGCAGGCTACGGAGGCGGGGCTTCCGCACATTCGTGTTGCTCCGCAAGTAGTACGGCAGCTTGCGGTTGCTTTCGGTTTCTCTCGCTGACATCGGTAACGCGTTTAGAAAAAACACATAAAAATTATGAATGGGAGAAACATTTCTATTGTTCAGTGTACATTTTAGTGTCCTATTACGAGTATATTGTTATTGGAGAACTAAACAGCGCGCGCGCTTGCGGCCGAACAGTGACGTCACGGACGCTATGTTTCCTTGGAAAACGGAAGGGCTGAAAAGGTGGTGCTGTCTAAGAAATGGAAAGATAAGGAAAACATTCTTGCAAGGTGAACAATAACTGTATTTTACCTACAACTTCTCGCAGCTGTTTAAATCTCATAATAAATAAAAAGGTATTTATTTCAGCAAGGCAAATGAGAAAATTATCAGTAAACTTATGTAGTATTTTTTGGCGTGGTAGCAGGCATGCGCGCAGCTTGACCCAGGCATGACAGCTTCCATTGTGCTGTCAAGAAACGCTGTAGCCAAGTATAGCGTAAGCTTTCGATCAAACTTGACTATTCGCGTTTTCGTGCAATCTTAACAGAATGAGCCCAAAGGATAGCGAAGCTTCTCACGCAGTGCGGTGCTGTCTGCGCCGAGCGTTGCGAACAGTTCTTGTGGCTTTCTGAAGTCATGATACATCAAAGTAAAGTTTATAAACGTGCTTGGCCCTGTAATTCCTATTCCTGAGGTCGAATGGACACAATAGCGTGTGCACGTGCGCATGTGCTGTTTATTTCATGCGTCAAACATGCTTATCGCGCTACACAACTAGGTGAAATTTGCATGAGCTTAGTATACGGTGGTATCTAAAGTTGAGAAAAAATTGTGAGCCGTTTCACTCTGTAAAGGCAGATGACTGCAAGAACTTGTTCCTGGGCGAGTTGGTGCCTTTTTTTTGCTCAAATTGTATTCCTGGCTAAATGCTTCAAACATTACGAAATTACAAAGAAGAGGCAGAGGAGCTACAGGAAGAAACGCTCCTGTCTCATCTCTGTCTTTTCTTCATGTTTCAAGCATTGTGCCGGGAATAAAATGTTTATCAAACAAAGGAAGATGAATAACACATGCCACAGAGGTGACACACGATTTCAAATCATAACCGATCATACACCTTGACAAAAATATCCGACGTCTCTCTACAAAGTCCCGTTTTAATTCATTGTATGCTCTTTTTAAAGTTCAATTACCATTTCAACATCATAATACTACGTCTCTTCGCCATATTCTCCGGTTTGCAAACTGCGTCGTCTTTTCTGGCTTGCCGCATGCGCTTGTAGTTTCCTGTGCGGTATTAAATGGAATCCACTGCCTGTTCATTTTTAGTGAACCGATGCTGACTTGTGGAGTTTGCCCGATTTGCGTGACACATAGGTTTTTTTTTCTTAGTCCAAGAAAAATGCTCGGAACCCTATCCAAATCCAGCCTCGCGACCACATCACTCGTAAAAGTCATGCTATGATACTCTGTGTAAAGCCTGTTATGGGCTCTGAAAACACGTTTTCTTTGTGGATCTTGTCGCAATCGGGACGAAACTAGAACTACACTGTCAGAAAACTATTAGAATAGTATGGTTTATATTGTCTGAAAATTTCCATCTCAGGTTTCATGTGCTGTGGAATGTGCGCAAACCAGCAACCTCACAAATTGGCGCTGTAAGGCCATAGGGCCGCCCTGCACAACTGCTTTTGCAGCTTTGAAACGCAGCCTTCAGAATAATGGTCAGCCGCACAGTGGTGCGGTGGTAATAGCATGGCTTGTGTTTGTCTTACGTATACAAGTACCTAATTTAAGTGAAAGCAAGAGCACTTCTTTGCCACGCGCACAACGCAAAGCTTATTTTTCAATAACAGCCACTGCCAAAATGGTTCATTTTCCAAACATTACACATGGCACCACCATTGTTTTCTATAAATATTTCCACGCGTGTTTGATTCATGTATTATGATTTCACGCGCAAAGCCTGTTAGGAATACTCGGCGCAGACCGCGCCGCAGTGTTTCAGAAGCTTAGCGATTTTTTAGATGCGAAGCAGCTCTTTGACAAGCCTGTGTAACGCTGTCCCTCCGTGCGTCCGTACGAACGCGCAGCAACGCGCTCCCCTCGCTGCAGGTGTTGGAGCGGTGCCAAGTATGTCACGGCGTTGACGTCACTCTGCCTCGCCTGCCGCGCGCTCGCCGCAGCGCCCGCAGCTGCCGCCTCGTCCGTTCGCCCGCAACACCTGCCGCTACCGCCGCTCGCTACACCGCCGACTCGTCGGTTCACGCGCGAAAAATTAACACCATCTTCCCAAAGGGAACCCTGATGGGATGCGAAGCAGCAGCGTTGCGCATGGGTGGCGTCACGGGTTGAACGGCGCTAGCGCAGTTGCTACGGTGAGCGCTGGAAGATTCGTTTGAAGCGATGGCTGGCGTAGGTCTTGTCGTTTCTTCAGAGTGGACACGGGCGCTGGATCGGAGCTGGCGCGTAGGCGCCGTTCAAACCGTGACGCCACCCGTGCGCAACGCTGCTGCTTCGCATCCCATCAGGGTTCCCTTTGGGAAGATGGTGTTAATTTTTAAGATAATTTCGTTAAGATTGCGAACACGACGCGAATGTTCTTGTTTATTCCAGACCTTACTCGGCAACCAGCGACAACGCTGCAAGCTTCGATAGCATTTGTATAAAAGCCGACGTGCTTTACCGCTTGTCCGATTACCGACGGCCCACGCTCTGTTCGCTGATATCAGTGTACAGCGTGCATTGGTGGCTGTAGTGTGACTTTAAGCGTCCCGGCCACAGGTTCGGCCAAATAAAGAGCTTCATCTTGGACAGCCGACTGCTGCCTTCGTCTACGTCACGACCCGAGTGACAATATGGTAAAAAATTCTTATCCGTTGCGAGGACACAATTCTGCAGAAGCGTCTGCAGTACACAGCTGAAATATGTCCCAAAGCTGTTTCCATCACGTTTTTGTCCTCCTAATATTCGTTTTAAAATACATTCGCCCTGCCGTGGGCAGGCCACTCCATGCTGTCGAAGTGAGCAACAACGATCCGACATGGGCACCGTGCGCAGGAAAGTGAGCGTTATCTAGCTGTTACCTATCTGCCCAGTTTCGCCGACATCGGCCGATAGGGCTCCAAGGAAAGTTATTGCGAGGTTAAGAGAGGCACGAAAACGCGCTTTGTAGTTCGTCGCTCTACGCATGAAGCGCATGCGCACTTGGAAACTTCCAGACAACAGACACTCTCGCATCTTAATTATAAATACAACACCACGGATAATGAGATCGCGTCTGCAAAGTTTTGCTGCTTTCTCTCTCGCTATGCTATGCGTTCTGGCCCCGCTGTCGCTGAAGGAAGTTCGAGGGCACGGTGTCTATTGCCATTTTCGAAAGTGCCACTTCAGCCGTGTAGATCGCCCTGGTGTGAACGTGGCGTGTGTAACGAAATGCGCAGTTAAACACTGTATGCACTACGCCCTTTCATATAGGCGAAACACTAAATGTAGTCACGCACATACGTACCTTGCACACGATGATGCCAATTAAGTGAGCACTGAATGTATTTTCAATCGCTTGGGAAGCTGTTGCTACGGAACACACGCCGCACAGGCTACTGAGTCAGTGCAGATAAATCTGCACACGTGCAAAACAAAGCAGCAGTGTGCGCTACAGGATGCATTTCGATGCACCGAAAAAGCTGCACACGTAACACACACTTGATGAAACTACTGAAACATTCGCACAGGACAATGCCACTGTTTGAGCTTGGTGCTGGCGGTTCGTAACAAGGCCGCCAAATGCCTTGTGGCGTTTAACTCAAACGCGATGAGAAGCACGGTGACTCGAGATGCAGATGCGGTGTGGACGGTGACACATTAGCCGTCGTCACATCAGAGATGAAAACTGGAGACGAGTTTCGGAAAGAACGCGCAGTTGCAAATAATCTCGCTAATGTCTTCGTTACGTCTGATAGAAACAAGAGAAATGATTAAATTACTGTAACATTGTATTAAACGAGGTGTCGGGTGTTTTTATACGGTAATACGTTATGCTCAATGTCATCGCATTTCAGATGTGCTTGCAGACCCCGAAATTCCCGCAGCGGGAGTTGCGATTTACTTAACGCTTATATAGTTATTCTGACGCTAAAATACGAGCCTTTACAAATTATACGGTCGAAATTTCTTGTCTTTATTTGACTTCAAACGCACTATTCCTCAATAAATTCTTTACACGTGGCAATTATTACCATTTGTTAGGAAATATTTCCTTTGCAGCGGGCAGGCATACGAAGAAAGCTCAGCGCGGCCTCGTGGGCGGAGCTAATATTTGCTCTTAGGCTGAATAAACCATAGTCGAGTCTTGCGCGCAATCTTAGCGGAGCAATCTGGAACAATCGCGAATCATCCAAAACACTGCTGCGTAGCCGGCGCCGAGTGGTGTTAAGCGTTCTGGGTGGTGAAACCCCAACATATCAAAATAAAGAAACAAGGATGCGTTGCAATGCCTGACTCTAACATAGCATCGTTCCGATGCTGAAATAAAAAATACGCTCGAAAGCGAAAAAAGAAACCGATACATTCATATAGTGGAAACACAAGAACATGTTGATAATAAAGCCCTCGAAGTTCGCTAGTGCGCATAGAACGGCTTAAGGCGCACCACATGCCCAACCTCAGCGTGTGCCCGGCGCCGCTGACAGTTCGCGATGCCGTCGGGGACAACGAGTTCACCGAGACGTCGAAGTACCCTGTATAGGACGAAGTATTGCCGAAGAAACTTTTCACTGAACCCACGTCAGCGCATTGGCATCCAGACCCAGAAATGGTCACTGGGCTGATATTCCCAGACATCGTCCCTGGGCTGATATTCTACGAAACGTTGTCGAGGATTGAAACGGCAGCTGTGGGTAGTCGGCTGATTATTTATGCGTAGGCGGGCGAGCTCTCGAGCTTCGGTGCTCTGAGATTTCAACAGCGTCGAGATTTCGTCGAGATTACAACAACGTCGAGATTTCAACAGCGAAGCTGTTTCAGCTGTCGGTAACTTATGCCCCGCTGTAACAAATTGTCATCCCCATGCACCGCGCGCTCTCTTTCCATTCTTTTTGCAGTAAAGCTGTTTAAGCTATCGGTACATTGTGAAAATAGAGTCAGAAAAAAAAAGAAATATAAAAATGCGAGGAGAAGCCGGAAATAGAGCGAGAATGAACAAAATGCAAAGCAACAGATACAAAAAGAATAAAATCAACAAATTGAAAGGAAAGAAAGAGAAGAAGAAAGAAAAAATTACACCATCTCCCGCTAAAGGGAACCATGTGTAGATGTGAAGCAGCGGGCGCTAACGCTTACACTGGCGGCGCCGTTGACGCTGGCGCTCATGCAGCGTTGCGCAGGAGAGAAAACTGGGGAGGCGCAAAGCACGCAGTGATGGAGCGGTGTTTCCTACTAGAACGTGCCAATCGCTGCTGGTGGGCAATGAGAGACTAAAGACTCCGACTGGACACAGAGACGCGCAGTCCGCTTTTAGTTAACGCGCACGCTGCGAATTTTTTATTGTTCAACAACGCACAGGAGAAATCTCCCACCGGCACCACCTTGCCGGTCAAGATCCACCGCCATATATACGGGATGGCCACTGAACGGTTGTGCAGCGAGAGCAGTCCGTTTTTTCAACCAAGCAACTCGCTAGCAGACGCTACCTGCGTCGGCGTCGCGAGGCGAGAAAGGGGGGAGCGTAGGAAAGGAGAGAGAGAGGGAGGACGCGCATGCGCAGTGGTAGTGTGGACGCCGCGGGCAGGGATGCCTAGAGGAGAGAGGAGGGAGCGTAGGAGGGGGAGAGAGGGAGGGGAGGCGCGTGCGCAGTGAGGGGTGTGCTTGCCGAGGGGAGGGATGCCTAGAGGAGAGAGAGGGGGAGAGGAGGTTTTTTATTTTTTGAAAGGGTTTGCGCATGCGCAGTAAGGGAGGCCACGCGGCACACCACCACCACCACCACCACCAGATTAAGCTTCGCCATAAGATGCTTCACATCTAAAAGAAAGAACGACAGTGTTTCACATCAATTAAACTCTTTACTCACCGTATACGACTCTAGTTTGTTTCATCTGGACTGCGGGGCAGTATTATGCACGACCACTTTACGAATCGCGACGCCTGCTCATCTTCCTAATTACTAATATCGAAACACTAATTACTAAACTACTAAATACTAATTATTAAACAAACTAGCTAAATACTAAATATTAAACAAACTAGCACCGAACGATAATATTAACGCGAATGCAAAATGTTACCCACTCGTGTGTCGTGAAGGCACCGTAGCAGGTCGCAACACATCTTAATATAACGCAATGAACGTGAAGTTCTCTTACATAAATGCACAAAAGGCACTCAAAATAGGTCTCATAAAACATGATAGAACGTAACGCCAGATTTAGTAAATCCAGAAGCACACAAAACACAGAGTGCATGCGAGTTTGGGAACAGCCAGCATGATAAAATGCAATCAGCAGTGACCGACAGAGTTACTCCCTTTGATAAAATTTCTGAAAGTCGTTAGAATGCGTAATAAATGACGCATATCGGTATTGCGTCCACGATATTACATCATTTAGTGACGCGGTGAATGCGTGGCCGCAAATGCATTGTTGCGGGCTATTAGCGCAACAAATGAATCACCTCGTCCAGCTGTTAACTGCGCAGTTTTTCACCAAGTGCGATACAGGACGGGTGCCTAGGGAGGAAAAGAAAAGAAGCAATCACGAGCGGCGGCTCTTGTATACGGAGAGATTATGAAATAGGAGGCGGCGTGTTCAAGTGACGCATGACCAAGTAGCGGGATAACCTAATGACTATATCGCACAGCGGGCGTAATGAACCATGCTAATGGCAATGGTAATGGTGAAAGCGATGTGGCACGGCTTCTAAGCGGAGAATCCTCTCGCTCTCCCTCTTTTGGAACGACGACCATTGTTTGGGAGAATCGCGAACTAGAACTGCTGTAATTTCTAAATATAAATCACAGGATGAGCTGCTGCTGTTGTTGCTGCTGAAGCGGCAGCAGCAGCACATGTGTGTGGTGTAGGGTGGTGTGGTAAGCCGTGGTAATCCGTTGTAAGGCGTGGCGTGGCGTGGCGTGGCGTAACGCGGCGTGGCTTGCGCGCGCGTGTGTTTGTGTGCCTGTGTCCGCACGTGCGCATGTTTTAGATGCGAAGCATCTTATGCTCGGGGCCCGTCCCGCGTCCGGCGTCCCGCGTCCGGCCACTTTCATGAAGTAGGGAAGCACCCATTATGCGAACCAGAACACTGAGTAATATGAAGGCCGTCAACCACTTCCACAGCATCAGAGTCATGGCCGAGAGCACAGAGAGGCTGCTTAGTAATGGTTAGGCAGGTGGTGCCTGTCGCCCAGGTTGACCCCATTCCTTGATCTTGCTTGCATGTCTTTGGAGGGGGGCTTAGTCCGTCCCTCCTTCCCGCGTCCCACAACACCACAGCGCATGCGCATCCCCTCCCCCTCTCTCTCTCTCCTCTCCTACGCTCACCCACTTTCTCTCCTCTAGGAATCCTCTACTCTATGGAGCGGCACCCGCGTCCCACACCCCCCACAGCGCATGCGCGTCCCCTCCGCCTATCCTCTCCTACGCTCACCGCCTTTCTCTACTCGAGGAATCATCTACTCTACGGAGCGGCGCGCGCGTCTCACATCCCCACAGAGCATGCGCGTCCTCTCCCCCCTCTCTCCTCTAGGAATCCTCTACTCTACGGAGCGGCTCCGGCGTCCCACTTCCCCAGAGCGCATGCGCGTCCTCTCCCCATCTCTCTCCTCTCCTACGGTCCTCTCCTCTATGAATCCTCTACGGAGCGGCGCACACTACAGGTGGTGCGACAGCTGCATACTCCGGCTGGGGGGCGCCACGGTAGGTCCGCGGTATGAAAATGACGGAGCGCGCGCGCCTCATTCTTCTCTCCTGTGCAGCGCCGCGATGAGCTCCCGGACCGCTGCCGTGAAACGAGAGCGACGACGTTCCTCGCGCTCAAGCTAATTATCTCCCCGCTGCTTCGCATCCACACATGGTTCCCATTAGCGGGAGATGGGGAATTTTTTTTACAGCGAAAGCTGTTGGGAGATCACTAGAACAGTGCAGTAGTTCACCGCTCAGCCGCGGACTCCGCTGTCCATAACCGCTATCGCACGAAAAAATAATTGAAATGAGAAAATATTTCCAGGATCGCATGGGACTTGAACCCGCGACCTCTGCGGGGAATATATAAGTATTCTACCATAGAGCCGCGCTGGTGCTTGAAACTCCTTTGTAAAAGGACCCTATACAGGCGTAAATCGAGCAAGGAATGGCGTTAACCTATGTAATTTAGCGTGGCAGAAAAGTAAAACTTCCCCATCTCCCGCTAAAGGGAACCATGTGTGGATGCGAAGCAGCGGGGAGATGGTTAGCTTGAGCGGGAGAAACGTCGCCGCTCCCGTTTCGCGGCAGCGGCCCGGGCGCTGATCGCGGCGCTGCACAGGAGAGAGAATGAGGCGCGCGCGCTCCGTCATTTTCATACCGCGGAACTACCGTTGGCGACCCCAGCAAAGTATGCAGCTGTCGCACCATCTGTCATGAGCGCCGCCCCGTACAGGATTCCTAGAGGAGAGAACGGGGGGGACTGTAGGAGAGAGGACGCGCATGCGCTGTGGGGGTGTGGGACATGGGAGCCGCTCCGTAGAGTAGAGGATTCCTAGAGGAGAGAAAGGGGGTGAGCGTAGGAGAGGAGAGCGAGAGGGAGGGGACGCGCATGCGCTGTGCGGGTGTAGGACGCGGGACGCGCGAAGGAGGGATGGACTAAGGCCCCCGCAAGCACATGCAAGCAAGATCAATGAATGGAGTCAACCTGGGCGACAGACACCACCTGCCTAGTCATTGTTAAGCAGCCCCTCTGTGCTCTCGGCCATGACTCTTGTGACTATAGTGGTGGTTGACAGCCTTATTGTACTACTGTGTTCTGGTTTGCATAGACTTCATGAAAGTGGCCGGACGCGGGACGCCGGACGCGGGAGGGACGGACATAGCCCCGGGCATAAGATGCTTCGCATCTAAAATAAAGAGGAACAAGGAAGGCCGTCCAGCTGTCGAAAAGTTATATCAGCCTCGCACTAGTGGTGCGAATCTGCTATAATTTTTTCGTCGGTGTTGTTCGGCAGCAAAGCGTCAAGCGTCGTTCCCGGGTTCCTCCCGTATACAAGCATGTATGGCGTCATCTGCGTCGTTTCTTGTACGGGCGTGCTTATGCGAAGGTCACGTTCGGCAGGATGGCATCCCGTGTCTTCTGTTCGACGTCGACGTACATGGTGAGCATGTCGGCAATAGTATATTAGACGCTCCGTCAGGCCATTGGTGTGTGACAGTAGTTAGATGACGGATGATGACGTCTGCATGTATCTCAAGATTACCTAAGTAAGGTCAGCAGTAAAGGATTTGCCTCTGTCGATGATGAGGACCTCTGGGGTGTAATGACGCGGAGCGATGATCTTATGCAGAACATCGATGATCAGGTGGGGGTTTTCCCGGTCCATGTACCGAACGCCCACCTCCAGCCGTGAGCCAAGGCCACACGGTCAAGAAGACATCGATGCCAACCCCGACAAGCGAGCTAACCGCAGGCATCAATGTATACCACCAGAATACAGACCGTTACCCGATAAGACCAGAGCCAGAACGACGAAAACAATAGCCGCAATGACGGCCGCTGTGTCGTCTACAACGGCCGTAATTCATCAGCCCAGAGAGCCGCCGACTTTGCGTGGATCACTAGGTGTTGATCCGGAAAACTGGCTGGACGCATACGACCAGGTTGCCACGTTCAACTGGGACGCTGGCGAGAACCTTCGCTACGTGTGTTTCGTCTTTGAATATTGCGCAAGCACATGGTTAGAGAACCGAGAGCCCACGCTAACTACAAGGGGCCTCCTCCGCACCAAATTACTGAACACCTTTACGAGCGTCACCCGGAAATAAAGGATTGAAACCCTTCTGGAGACCCGTGCACAGCTTCCCAACGAGAAAAACGGGATGGACACTGAAGAAATGATCTGTCTGTTTTGCCAAGACGACGCCACTTTGTCTAGGGAGAAAAAGATGCGTTTCCTGATGTGGGAAGCGAAAACTGTTTGCCGGACTTGCACGTGACGCACCCAAGACGGGCATGGATTTCGTTTCAGAGGCCATGACGATCAAAAGGGCACTTGAAATGCTTACCAGGCATTAGAAACACTGCATGTTTACGACAACTTCAAAGTTCGAGCGCTGCAGTCTGACGGCCTGCGCGAGAACATCAGAGGGATTGTGCGGAAGGAGTGTCGGATATTGTGGTCATTCCGGCAGCCTCTGGTGGACTGAATTGCGGGCCTCGTACACCAGGCAATCCACCAAATACTGAGAGAACCTCAACCAGCGCAGCCTGAGCAACAAGCGATGAGCTACGCCCCTGCAGTCCACCGCACCATTCTTCCTCTAAGCCGGCCTGCTCTTCGGCTGTTTTCGGTGAAGCACGACCACATCAAAATAAAAGAAAACAAGGTTGCTTAACAATATAGATTTTTCGTGCATAAGACTTTAGAAATTATTCTTAAGCTGAATATACCAACTACGCCAACATAGCATTTTTACAAACGTATTGTCTAAATATCAAAACAATTGTTATAAAAAGTAGGACGGGGAAGAAGTGAAGGCATCAACTGACAGACACAGACGCCCTTTCCTGTCAGTTCAAGTCTTGACTTTATCCCCGTCATCTTTGCGCCATGCCAATTTTTTCTCAAGTAATGAACCTCACCAACGAGCACTTTTAAAGTCTAAATATTTCTGTCTTCCATTTGCAGAAAAACATTTTGACCACTAGGAAGAAGAACTAATGACGACTACAGTTTAGAGACTGCTGCTAACAAGGCACCTCGTGAAGGAGTATTTCTCAAAATAAATCTGCAACCTAAAAAGCTTCCCCATAGAAGTTTATCCGAATCTATTTACTGCGTATACTTTAAATTATCGTGTCGTTTCTTTTTTTTTTTTGTTTAGTTTTTTTCTTTTTTGTTTTGCCGTACAAGTGGGCATGGCGGATTAAGAAACGGCTGGAGATGTTTGGCGTTTATACTGAGACAAACGCATATTTTCCTAAAGCGAATGCCTTTTTTGTTGAAATGCGTCCGCTGCCAGTAATTCAGAGAGGGTGATCTGGTGCTGAGAGCACCCATCTTGAAAGCTTTGAGTCGCGAAATTCTGAGTGCAAAAAAATGTACTATCTGGGAAATTTTAAGTACATAAGTGATGTTTGTTACCTTGTTTTAAAATTAGTTAGCCAGCACTGCAACCGCAATTGAAGTTGCACCGGTATGACTCTTCCTTACGGTCTAATTCTTACAAAGGAGTTTCAAGACTTGGCATCGCTATGTGGGGAGCATAATTCGTTGGCATGCGAAGTTCCTGAAATATAGTCGACGAGCGTAGCGATGTGGGCTTGTTGGTGCATATGTGTCTAGCGCCCATGTGTCTAGTGTCTCTTCCTATTTGTCCTCGTCCACACCAGCGCTAAAAAAACTGAACTTCCTGAGTTCTATTCTTGCTGGGATCCTGATTTTTATTTGCATTCGTCGGGCCAACGCTTTCAGAGCGCAGCTCTCAGACCCCGTTCCTGCGATGAGTGGCGTCGCCGCTGCCGTTGCCGTCGCCGTTGGTGGAGTAAGCGATAGACAAGAAAAAACTAAAATGATGAAAATTACTCACAATCGAATAAGACTTGAACCCGGGCCCTCTGCGTTGCACTCGCGTATTCGACCACAGAGCCACGCTGGTGCTCCATAAGAAAACTATACAGCCGTCATGTCAGGTGAGGATTTGCGTTAACCTATGTAATATAGCGTGGCAGAAAAGTAAACTAATAAGCAGTGTGTGGTTTAATGCTTCCCACCCACTGCAAAGCACTCAGCCACCATGTTTCATCGTCGTCAGCCATATTTAGCATCAACCAAGGGCAAATAATGCATTACAGATTTGTAGCAGGTAGCTAGAGTACCGTAGAAAGGCGAATAATGACAGTGGGTGCGCTCCTCCTTCCCAAAAATTATGATTTACGACGTAGTTGATACATTGCGGAAAGCCAAAACTTCGAACAAAGTTGGTCTTGCCGCAACTCGAAGGTGCGCTCAGAATTTGCACTAGGCAGTATCGTATTCGTCAGTGAATCGTTTTGAATTTAAATTACACATGCCTGTCAGTGCCTTTCCTGAGCAGATATAAACTGTCAATGACATGTGGTGCATAGCCGTATAGTACGGCCCGTGGTATACGGGTAAGTGGCACACATGTCTGAAGGAAGGGGTTTGACGACGTACGCGACATGAGTTTCACGGCATTCATTTCAAGACCAGACAGTCATATTCATCAAATTCTCTTACCCTGCCCATAACAATCTTGGTGTACATCAAATTAACTAGACAATTTTGTGAGCGCATCCCAGACGTAGGCGCCTGGACAGACAGACAGACAGACAGACAGACAGACAGACAGACAGACAGACAGACAGACAGACAGATAGATAGATAGATAGATAGATAGATAGATAGATAGATAGATAGATAGATAGATAGATAGATAGATAGATAGATAGATAGATAGATAGATAGATAGATAGATAGATAGATAGATCGCTCCAAGTACCTTTGGTGCGCTAAGAAATTCTTCGCATTTATTATTTCAGTTTTCCCGCAACTAAATGACAAGCTTATTTCTGTGAGCGAAACTTTTGCGTCTGTTACACCAGCGTGCGAGGAACAAGATGGCACAATATGACAACTCATATGTTTATTTTTCTTTTACTCCGGTGAAGCGTAGCTGCAACCGGCCCCGCTGCAACATCGGCTGTTTGCGCGTGTGATACTACCAGCTTGCTGCGTTACCGGCTGTTCCACGAAATGAACTCAGGAACGGCGACCAATCCCGAATGGGGCGCAGTCCAAGAACTCGTCTTAAATTGGAAGAAAATGGCACAAACTGATTCACTGTCTCTTTTAACAGCGAAGGTATCCTTGCTCCAGCCTTTCACGGCTTGTGGACATCATACACGGGTATGGGCCATAGCCATTGGGCAAATCTCACTACTCGTCACTGGCCCACTAAATATGAACGCAACAGTTAGCCCAACAATTGCGTATATGCCACAGAAGTCTGCGCGGCCTATCAGAGTGTTTAAAAAAGAAAGCAGTGATACAACATACCTGAAATACTTCCAAGACATAGAAATATGTTAGCTTGACCAAGAGAGAACCACCAGCTACGCTGTTTCACTGGCGTTCCCGTAGCTGAACTTTTTTAAAGGTGAGCCCGGCAGTTTCCTTCGGGCGAGGTGAGGGGAGAGCGGACTAAGCTCTGTCCCGTCCCACCCTCCGTCGGTGATGATGGCTGCTTGAACTTTTTATTAATAAGCATCTTGTTTCTGTAGAGTATGACGCATGCGAAATGCGGTGCTCATATTGACTATTATTCTTTCCTATCGTTACGTGGTCGTGACGTTCACGAAGGCAGCAGTCGGTGTGTTCAAGACAAAACTTTTAATTTGGGAAAAACTCGTGCCTGAGAAATGAAAATACAACGTGCAAGCAATTCACACTGCAAACCAATAGCGGCGTCAGCAGTCGTCGATCGTCGACTAATTTGATCACCAGCGTTCTTCATGTTTCAAGCATTGTACCAGGAATAACATGCTTAGCAAACACAGAGGATGAACATTGTAGCTGTTTTAAACACTGACACAGTGGTGACACAGAATTTTGAACCATAGCCGATCACACACTTTGCAAGTAAATCCGAAACGTCTCTCCAGAGACTTCCTGTTTAATTTATTTCGTGCTCCTTTAGAGTTTAACTTCCATTGCACCAGCGCTGTATCTGCTTATGTCTATTTCCCGCATTCTGCGGTTTGCAACATGCGTCGTCTTGTCACGCTTGCCTCATGCTCTGGAACTTTCCCATACGGTCGTAAGTGGAGTTCGCTGCCCTTTCTTGTTTAATCTTAGTCAACCTGTGGTGAGTTGTAGCGTTTGCCCTTATCGTGTGACTCATACGATTTTCCTTACTAATTCACAGAAAAAATACGCGACACCTCAGAAAATGCTGCTTCGCTACAAAAAAAAGCATGGTTGATCTCTCTGGCATAGGAATCGGTATAACAGGAAAGTGAAACGTATCCTTACAGAAGTAGTTGAATGTTTACTGTACATTGATATATAAGAGCTTGCACATTGTCTGTTGTTGTTTGACAGTTATAGCACCGTTTAACGAGGATGCATCCACGTTGACGATTGGTGATGCATATTTATACCGACGACTAACGTCTATGAGCAATGACTAAACAAACCCTTGTGGTCATATATGCTTGTGGTAGCTGTACGGTGAGAGCGGAATGAGAGAAAGCGGTGTGACAGCCAGAAGAGCGTCACTCATTGGACGCCGAATTTGGGCTAAGGTCGCCTACTCGCGGCATGGAGTTATTGAACACCACTGCCCGGCCAGAGGGAAACGCAACGCGCGTCGTGTCTTCCCCGATGGCCGACGCCGAGTTTTCGCGGGGCGAGTGTAAGTTGGGAACGCGGAGTTACGGCCACGCTAAGCACTCTAAAGAAACTAATCGTGGCTTTAACAGCGTGCCCGGCATCTCTTCTTGAGGATCAAGAGGTCGTAGATCCGACTCCCGGTGACGGAACTTTTTTCTTTGTCTTCTGATTATGTGTATTTTTTCGACATAATTTCCGTGACGGAAATACGTCACTGAAATCTTGGTGGGCCCCGGAATTAAACACTGTCGTGTTAAAATTACTCGGAACGCTCATACTATGATATTCGGTGTGAAGCCTGTTATGGGCTGTCGAAATACGTTTTCTTTGTGCATCTCGTCGCAACCGGGTGGACATTGGAAATCTATTGTCAGAAAGGAGTGAACATGGTGTAGTTTATGTTTCTCGAGCATTTCCTTCTCAGGTGGCATGTGCTGTAGAATGTGCTCAATTCGGGAACCCCGAATTGGCGCTGTAAGGCCACAGCGCCAATTGTCGCTCATCAGCAAGATGCCCTGCCTTCTTCACACAGACGCCAACTTGTCGCTCTCTCAACCAAAGGCGCATGTTGTCCGGCAATGACTCATAGAACTGCTCTAGAGAGATGAAGTTCCGAAGCTTGCCGAAGTTATCCTGTGCACCAGAGCCCTTTATCCATTCGACCAAGTTATCAAATAATAATAATATGCGGGGTTTTACGTCCCAAAACCACGATATGATCATAAGAGACGCCGTATTGGAAGGCTCCAGGAATTTTGACCATCTGGTGTTCTTTAACGTGCACTGACATCGCACAGCACACGGGCCTCTAACATTTCGCCTACATCAAAATGCGAACGCCGTGGCCCGGGACCAAGTTATCAGTGAGGCTGCTAGCAAACCTGAGGGCTCTATTTTTCGCTTTATGCTTCATTCTTTTTTTGTGCGTCCTGGAGGAACCGAGGGGAATCCGGAAAAGTGATCTCGTGTCTGTAGTACACAATTCGTTGGCGAAAAGCAATCGACAGATCCAGCAATTCTCCCTAGTACACTGCTGCTGTTTTTCCCCCCGTATCGCAGTTCGTAAACAGTAACATTAAGGAAGTCACGCATGCCAGGCAAAATGCGTCGCAGACCACGAGAATTTCAAAATGTATTCCCCATGTACTGCCATAGCCCTTAATTAACAGCAGTGTGCGTGCAAGCGAAGCCGGGCCACGCCGTTCTATTGCGCTACGTGACAGCTGAGATATCGCTTGCAAGGCTGGCACGGGACAAATTCACTCAAGGACCCATGCAGCCCGAGCAACGCCTACAAACGGAGCGGAACAACTGCACAAAAAACTTCGCACAAATGCCACGCATTACTAAATGCAACATGGGCAGTTCGGCGACCGTACGTATTACTTGCGCGCGTAGCAAGGGGTTTTCTAACACGTCAGACACAAATTTAATTGTTTGCTCAACAATAACCAGGCAAAATAGCAAGAAATAATGTTTACAAACATCGATGGTGACGGTCTATGCTTCGAGCTTTACGCTGGCCGGCCGCACGAATCGCCCTTTCAAAACACTCTACCGCTACCGCGCGTCTGTGCTACGTCACATCAGAAACATGATTGATTCCGTAAATTTATGTCCTTTCTCCTCGTTTGGGGTCCCCAAAAAAATCATGTACTGATCACTTTCTGGAAGCCTACCCGTTTTATCAAACCTGTCACCTTCGCGCACCCGCACTTGCATACAACGCGGGCGTAGCTGACGGAGAGACGATTCGTAGCACGCCAGTTGACACTGAAGTGGCCGCAAGTAGCCACTCGCGGCGCTGACTGCGCATAGGTGCAATGCACTGCTGCGCCCCTTGTAGGTGCTGCACGTTTCCCATAGTGGCCTTCGTAGGTTCGTGTGACGATGAGAAGTGATTTGCGAAATGCGAGCAAGATTGGCTACTTCGGCAACACGTTGAGAAAAAAAATTAGCAGCCGATCTACGAAGTTAATGCTGATGATGGAGCGAAGCTTCATTGACGAAATGATAAACGCTATAAAGAATATTTATGAAATCCATCTGTCCGCCCGTCCGTCCATCGATGGACGGACGCACGCACGGACGGACGGATGCACGGACGGACGGAGGCACGGACGGACGGATGCATGAACGGACGGACGCGCGTACGGATGGACGGACGGGCGGATGCACGGACGGACGGATGCACAGACGGACGGACGGACGGACGGATGGGCAAACGGACGTTCGGAGGCACGGACGGACGGATGCACGGACGGACGACGGACGGACGGATGCGCGGATGGATGGACGGACGGACAAATGCACAGACGGTCGGACGGACAGATGCACGGACAGATTACGGTCTATTGTAAACCTATATGCGCGCTATGAACGCTCATGCACGGTATATGTAACCTGTGTTTCGGTCCGATGGGGAGCTACGACGACGGCGACAGTGAACATGGTGAGAGCCTAAGAAGCTTCACTTCTAAAAATGAGGGTAGTTTCTCTTGGCTGACCCTGTGCAGATGAGCTGTGGCTCAGTCACCGTTCACTGCACGTTTCTATAATGTGATCTGACGTCGCTAAAACTTTTGTTACTCTTCCTACACAGTGACATCTGTGTAAGTCACGTTAGCGATAGGTCTCGATCGCGCGAATGAGCATTTAGGCACATTTTGGAAGTTAATTAAAATTTGTTCTAATTCTAAACGTTTGTAGTGTCCAACACTCCGTGCTGAGTGTCCTTGAATACAGAGGAAGCCTACAAGAGGCTTTTTATGACCTCGAAATTCGGCGGGTCCGCCCCTTATTATTTGTATCCCCTTGGAGCGGCACAACCATGCTCCAAAGAAAAAACTCCGGCACACTTACTCTTATATGAATAAAAATTGGCCGCGTATCTGCGTGCTTCGCTGCAAATGTCGTCGAAAGACGATAGTCTTGTGCCGGCCGTACTACTATGTTTTGCCTTGCCTGAGACAGCCTAAAAAACACTAGGGTCTTTAGAATTGCGTACCTATGTATTTTCTAATAAAGAACACACGTCCTGACACTTACATATTATTATTGCGCCTCAGGAATGCGTAGTATTTGCTTTTTTGATTGAATATGTTTACAAATATGAACACGAACACCAGTTCAAGATGGCTGGGCGTTCAGAAAGAAGTTAAACTTTTGGCCGAGTAGCTGTAGTGGGTTACGGACAGACAAACAGACGGACAGCCAGACCAAAATTTTTGCGTTTAAGTATCCCAAGAAAGACTGTCGTCTTTAAAAGCACCGCAAGCGTCACAACCCACGGCACACACTGCGAGCTGCACTGAGTCAAGCTTATCCCCACCTTCACATTCTCAGAGTCGATTGTCAGTTTCCGCTCGCACCAGTTGCCTGAAATGCAGGTGCGTATATCCAGCGAGAGGGCTGAAACTAGACACATTGCATTATTTTATTTTATGACTACGTCGTTTCACGCACCTGCACGCCTCGTATTGAGGAACGTGAGAGCTTTCACGATTTTCCTTGTTCGCTCGCGCTAGAGCTGTAGAATGATGCAATGCATCTCATGGAGCTATAATTCCAGCATATTCCATGTCGATCCCAAAGAAATAGAATATTACTGGTCCACATAGAGTCCGAAGATGCGTAGTTAAGGAAGCAGGATAGTGCAAATCGAAGCGTGACAATGACAAACAGGATGTCAACGAACATTATCTGGCTCAAATAGGTTTAAAATTTTCATGTAGGAATACCAGTTCTGGGATCTACATGGGGTAGACTCGATACCTGAGCGGCACGGCACCAAAATTCTTCGAACAGATGTACAGAATCGGCGCATTCATTTTGTCGCACGGAGTCTGATGAAAGAATCTTCTGCAAAACGAAGTGCCGTCTGACAAGCGACGAAGCCGAATACTCTGTGTATCGTTAAGAGAGATGATGGAAGCAGTTTGGCAAATAGGACCAATTGTAGATTATCACTGGACATTCTAGTTTTGTTTTTAACCAATTACGGACGTTTACAACGTCGTGTGCATATAGCACATAAGTTTGTGTATTTTAAAGTACGAAATTAAGGCAAGGCAGAAAAAATACGCGACATAAAACCAGATAATATTGTCACGTGGTCGTGACGTTGACCCAAGCAGCAGTCGGTATGTTCAAGATGAAACTGTTTATTAGGCCGAACTTGTGGCCGGTAAATTGAAAGTCAGATTACAGCAATACACGCTGGCACTGATAGCGGCGAACAGAGCGTCGGCCGTCGATGAACTGAACATCGTTGGAGCGCGCCGGCTTTTATGCATCACGCGTCGAACATTCTAGCCTTATCACAGGTCATCGCGCAAGCTCTGGAATAATCTCGAGTGGTCGCGTCTTGCGTGCAATCTTAACAAAACGATCTACAACAATCGCGAAGGTTCTAGAACAATAAGGCGCGGTTTGAGCCGAGCTTTGCTGACGGTCTCTGTGGGCGAAAACCGAATACAACAAAAGTGAAAATAAGAATAGCGCGTGGCAATGCCCCCCTCTGAAAAGGCATCGTCCCGATGCTTAAAACAGAACACGGGGGGGAAAATGCATGCAACAATAAATCACAACAATAAAGAAAGAACGTACAATAATTAAGCAATAAGTGCAGTCCTCGGGTTTGCTAACGCGCGTAATACGGCTTGAGGCGCACGACATGGACGACTTCAGGTCGCGCACGGCGCCGTTGAGAGTTCGTGATGCCGTCCGGGACGACCTCGTAGTCCAGAGCACCGAGACGTCGAAGCACCTTGTACGGCCCGAAGTATCGCCGAAGAAGCTTCTCACTGAGTCCCCGTCGGCGTATTGGCGTCCACACCCATACACGGTCACCGGGTTGGTATTCCGTGTGGCGTCGTCGAAGGTTGTAGCGGCGACTGTCAGTCCTCTGCTGGTTTTTGATCCGTAGGCGGGCGAGCTGTCGTGCTTCTTCGGCGCGCTGTAGGTAGGTGGTCACGTCGATGTTTTCCTCGTCGGTCACGTTTGGTAACATGGCGTCGAGCGTCGTTGCCGGGCTCCGTCCGTAGACCAACTTGTATGGCGTCAACTGCGTCGTTTCTTGTACGGCCGTGTTGTACGCGAAGGTCACGTACGGAAGGATGGCGTCCCACGTCTTGTGTTCGACGTCGACGTACATGGCCAGCATGTCGGCGATGGTCTTATTTAGACGCTCGGTCAGGCCGTTGGTCTGTGGGTGGTACGCGGTGGTCCGGCGGTGACTTGTGTGGCTGTATCCCAAGATCGCCTGGGTTAGGTCAGCCGTAAAGGCCGTACCTCTGTCGGCAATGAGAACCTCTGGGGGCGCCGTGTCGAAGGACGATGTTCTCAACGAAGAACTTGGCTACCTCGGCGGCACTGCCTTTGGGCAGGGCTTTTGTTTCGGCGTAGCGGGTGAGGTAGTCGGTGGCTACGACGATCCATTTATTTCCGCAAGTCGACGTTGGGAACGGCCCCAGAAGGTCCATCCCGATCTGCTGGAACGGTCGCCGAGGAGGCTCGATCGCCTGAAGGAAGCCTGCTGGTCTTGTTGGCGGTGTCTTCCGTCGCTGACAGTCTCGGCACGTCCTTACGTAGCGGGCGACGTCGGCGGCAAGGCGCGGCCAGTAGTACTTTTCCTGTACTCTTGCGAGCGTGCGAGAAAGTCCGAGGTGTCCAGCCGTCGGGTCGTCGTGTAGTGCCTGGAGTACTTCTGGTCGCAATGCTGAAGGCACTATGAGAAGGTAGTTGGCTCGAAGTGGCGAGAAATTTTTCTTTATGAGAACGCCGTTTCGCAAGAAAAACGAAGCGAGTCCTCGCTTGAATGCCTTCGGAACAATCGCGGTCTTGCCTTCAAGGTACTCCACAAGGCCTCTGAGTTCCGGGTCGTCTCGCTGTCGTTCGGCGAAGTCGTCGGCACTTATGGTTCCCAAGAAGAAGTCATCCTCCTGGTCGTCCTGAGGCGGCGGGTCGACGGGGGCGCGAGATAAGCAGTCGGCGTCGGAGTGTTTTCGCCCGGACTTGTAAACGACGGTAATGTCGAATTCTTGAAGTCTCAGGCTCCACCGTGCGAGGCGACCAGAAGGGTCTTTCAAGTTAGCTAGCCAACACAAGGCGTGGTGGTCACTCACAACTTTGAAGGGTCTGCCGTAAAGGTAGGGGCGAAACTTGGATGTGTAGCCCAGATGATGGCAAGGCACTCCTTTTCTGTTGTGGAGTAGTTGGCCTCTGCCTTTGATAGCGACCGGCTAGCATAACTAATGACCCTTTCCAGTCCGTCAGTCCTCTGCACAAGGACGGCGCCGAGTCCCACGCTGCTTGCGTCGGTGTGCACTTCTGTTTCGGCGTGTTCGTCGAAATGCGCAAGTAACGGAGGCGTCTGCAGGCGTCGTTTTAGTTCCTGAAATGCTTCCTCTTGCGGCGTTTGCCACTTGAACTCGACGTCGGTCCTGGTGAGGTTAGTGAGAGGCTCGGCAATGCGGGCGAAGTTTTTAACGAACCGCCGGTAATAGGCACACAGGCCGAGAAATCGACGCACGGCCTTCTTATCGGCGGGTGGCGGGAATGTAGCGATGGCGGCTGTCTTCTGCGGGTCGGGGCGTACTCCGGACTTGCTTATCACGTGGCCCAAGAACAAGAGCTCCTCGTAGGCGAAGCGGCACTTTTGTGGCTTCAGGGTGAGTCCGGAGGTCTTTATTGCTTGAAGTACGGCTTCAAGGCGCCGGAGGTGTTCGTCGAAGTTTGAGGAAAACACAACGACGTCGTCCAAGTACACAAGACAAGTCTGCCACTTCAAGCCTGCCAGTACGGTATCCATTACACGTTGGAACGTCGCAGGCGCCGAGCAAAGACCGAAGGGCATTACCTTGAACTCGAAGAGGCCGTCTGGTGTGATAAAGGCAGTCTTCTCTCGGTCTCTCTCGTCGACCTCGATTTGCCAGTAGCCTGTCTTGAGGTCCATCGACGAAAAGTACTTTGCGTTGTGGAGTCGATCCAGGGCGTCGTCTATCCGTGGGAGGGGGTACACGTCCTTCTTCGTGATCTTGTTCAGGCGACGGTAGTCGACGCAGAAACGTAGCGTGCCGTCCTTCTTCTTCACCAAAACCACGGGAGACGCCCAGGGACTCTTGGATGGCTGGAATATGTCGTCGCGTAGCATTTCGTCGACTTGTTTCTTCACGGCCTCGCGTTCGCGCGTCGATACTCGGTACGGGCTCTGTCGAACTGGTCGAGCACTTTCTTCTGTAATGATGCGATGTTTCGCAACTGGGGTCTGTCGAATTCTCGACGACGCCGAGAAGCAGTCTTCGAATCGCAGGAGCAGGGCCTTTGGCTGGTCTTGCTTGACCTTCGGAAGGTCCGGGTTGACGTCGAAATCTGGTTTGGGACCTCGATTCGTCGAAGCAGGTTCGGTAGCATCGGAGAGGGCGAAAGCGTGGCTGGTGTCCATGAATTTGTCGATGTGGGCGACCGTGGTACCAATGTTAACGTGCCTATATTCGTGGCTGAAGTTTGTCAGCAGTACCTTTGCTTTGCCATCACGCAACTCGGCGATGCCTCTTGCGACGCAAATCTGACGGTTTACAAGCAGGTGCTGATCGCCCTCGATGACACCTTCGAAGTCTGCGGGCTTTTCGGTGCCGACGGAAATTATGATGCTGGAGAGAGGCGGAATGGTGACGTGCTCTTCTATCACGTTCAATGCATGGTTCCCCGGCGTCGTCTGGGTAGGCAGAGCTTTTTCTGAAGTTAGTGTTATTGACTCAGATCTTAGGTCGATGACGGCGCCGTGGTCACTTAGGAAGTCCATTCCAAGTATCACATCCCTGGAGCAGTTTTGTAGGATTACAAAGCTCGCAGAATAAGTCCTGTTATTGATGGTGACTCTCGCCGTGCAAACACCGGCCGGCGTTATCAGATGACCGCCAGCGGTCCGGATTTCAGGGCCTTGCTGGGCAGTCTTCACTTTCTTCAACTTCGCCGCGAAAGGGCCACTGACGACGGAATAGTCGGCTCCAGTGTCGACGAGGGCGGTGACGTTGTGGCCGTCGAATATTACGTCGAGGTCACTGGTTCGTCGTCGTGCGTTGCGGTTGGGTCGCGGCGTCGGATCACGGCTGCGCGCGTCGAAATGTTGCTCTGCTTGCATGTTGCGCCGTCCCGTCTTCGTCGGTCCGCGACGTTTCGTCGGCAGGGCTTCGTCTGCTTCGCGTCGTGTTCTGTAGGTATTGTCGCGTTGTCGTCGTCGGCGGCGGCCTCGAGGATCTTCGGCATTTCGTCGTACAGCAACCGCACCTCTGGTTGCTGCCCTTAGTTTCCCTGATACGGGCTAGGCGACCGGCCCCGGTTTGGGCCAGTGTACTGCCGGCGGTGCGGTGACATGTAGCGGCCGGGTGACGGTGAACGGGATGACGGTCGTTGTTGTTGCCACTGTGTTCCGGTAATGTAGTCGGCGATGTCGCGAGGTCGTTCACCCCGCTGCGGACACGGCGCGTTGACGGCGAAACCGCGCAGCCCCATCTGTCGGTACTGGCAGCGGCGGTAGGTGTGGCCGGCCTCGCCACAATGGTAGCAGAGCGGGCGGTTGTCAGGGGGCGCGCCAGACGTCGGTTTTCCTTGGCGCGTAGCGCTGGCCGACAGGGGGACGGTAGGGCGTCGGTCGTGGTGGTGGTGGCGGCGTCTGGCGACGGAACTGCGGCGATGCGGTGACTTGATGTTGTCGCGGAACGGGAACAGGACGGCGGACTGCAGCAGCGTAGGTCATAGCCTCTGGATGTGGCTGTGGGGGTTCGGGGACTCCCAACGCTTGCTGGACTTCGTCACGAACGATGTCGGCGATCGAGTTCACTTGAGGCTGTGGCGAGGGTAAAAGCTTGCGCAGTTCCTCGCGCACGATCGCTCGGATCGTTTCGCGCAGGTCTTCGGAGCAGAGGGAATGAACGTCTGCATACCCTGGCGTCGAGCGGCGATTGGAATTGGCGGGTGCGCATCTCCAGTGTCTTTTCAATCGTCGTTGCCTCGGAGACGAATTCCTGGACAGTGCTTGGTGGGTTCCGCATAAGCCCAGCGAAGAGCTCTTGATTTACCCTCGCATGAGGAAGCGGACTTTCTTGTCCTCGGGCATAGCAGGGTCAGCGTGGCGAAACAGTCGTGTCATTTCCTCTGCGAAGATGGCCACGCTTTCATTCGGAAGTTGGCTCCGCGTCTCCAGCAAGGCTGCGGCCCTTTCTTTTCGGACGACGTTCGCGAACGTCTCCAGGAAAGCGCTGCGAAGAAGGTCCCATGTTCGAAGTGTGGACTCCCGGTTCTCGAACCAGGTCCTTGCTGCGTCTTCCAGGTAGAAGTATGCGCGGCGCAGTTTTTTCGTCGGAGTCCCAGTTGTTGAAAGTCGCGACTCGTTCGTACGTTTCTAGCCAGGTCTCAGGGTCCTCACTTGGCGATCCATGGAAAATGGGTGGCTCTCTCGGTGGCTGGATAACGATCGGTGCAGGGGACACAGCGGCCGTCATCGTGCCTGTCGTCTTCGTCGCCGTGGCTTTTGGCTTCTCCGGCAGGAGTCCGTGCTGCGAGGGAAGTCCTTTCAGTCTGCGGCTGGCTCGACTGTCCGTGGCGGGGTGGGTGTCTTCATCACGATTTGGGCTGGGTTCACGGCTTGACGGGGGCGTGCGGTACATGAAAGAGGCAGCACCTCCACCAGATGTCACGTGGTCGTGACGTTGACCCAAGCAGCAGTCGGTATGTTCAAGATGAAACTGTTTATTAGGCCGAACTTGTGGCCGGTAAACTGAAAGTCAGATTACAGCAATACACGCTGGCACTGATAGCGGCGAACAGAGCGTCGGCCGTCGATGAACTGAACATCGTTGGAGCGCGCCGGCTTTTATGCATCACGCGTCGAACATTCTAGCCTTATCACAGGTCATCCCGCAAGCTCTGGAATAATCTCGAGTGGTCGCGTCTTGCGTGCAATCTTAACAAAACGATCTACAACAATCGCGAAGGTTCTAGAACAATAAGGCGCGGTTTGAGCCGAGCTTTGCTGACGGTCTCTGTGGGCGAAAACCGAATACAACAAAAGTGAAAATAAGAATAGCGCGTGGCAATATAAGAACATCATTGACTGTTACCACATTAAGAAAAACCAAGTTTTAGAAGTTATTTCAGAAGATTGAATTTCAGGAGATTGATTACCGTCCAATAGTGCTTTTTCCATCTGTGATCATACGCCGAGGGGCAAGCCAATTTGCATGCGATGACCTTGCACCCTCTATTTCTTCGGTAACCCAAAATAAATATTTTAACCATTTCGCTTCCCAGGTTACATCGGCTATTGCACAATCGTGAAACTGGAGATCCACCTCGCCACGTGCGCCGGGCGTCTCAGGTGTGCGTTAGTGTATTGTTGCGAAAATTCGTACTTTTTTAAGTACTTGCATGCGTAAGTCTATCTACACAAAAGGTTCTCGCATGCGGTCTGATCAGAAGGCGGGACATACACTGCGGTAAAAATCGCACCACTGCTTTGTCGTCAAAAGCGGACCAATACATTTCGAGTGATAGCTACCATAGGTTTAGCGTTAACTTCAGTTCGGACATTATTACCTTCTCGAAACGATCAGTAACGAAGGCAACCACGCATATTTATGTTGTGCCCAACTTGTGGTTGTACACGACTCACTGCATATACACTCTGAGAAAAAAAAAGAGTATGTGTGACTCCTTTCGGGTATTCCTGACTAGCCACGTTTATGACACTTTTTAGAGAGGCACGTTAACTCTCTTGTGGGTGACACGACTCCAAGAAGAGAGTATAATGACCCCCCAAAGAGAGTTGACGTGTCTCTTTAAAGAGAGTCATATTCGTGGCAAGCTAGAACTCTCAAAAAAGAGCCAAACGACTTTTTTCTTTTCCTTAGAGTGTAGTACAGGAAATAACCTTAAGTAACAAAAATGCCAGCACAGAATGTCAAACGCAAAATAAGGTAGAGGCTGAAATGAATAACGTACGTTTTTATACAGAATGAACTTTGATGAATCCACTGCCTTACAAATTACTTCAACTTACTTGATGAATCATCAAATTACTTTGATGAATCCACTGCCTTAGCATCACCTCAACGTTTACATGCATGTTAGCATATAGTACCTAAATAACGCTGTCTTAAGTGCAGATGAATTTAACTGTTATGACCTATTCCACTTCGTTTTCGTGGATGCAGTAAATGTTTCACACTGTTTTGTTTTTTTCTATTGTAGAATACTACGTGCTCTCTGATATAAGTATACCTTCACGAGAAAAAGGAGGAGGATAAATTTTATCAGAACGGCATGCCAACGAATCGAGCGTGGGTCTTCTCCATGTTGCCGTTGCCTGTCCTCGCCGTCCAGAAGTCTTGTGGCCTTAGCTGTCCTTCTCGCTTTGCTAACGCGTTTGGGCCGGTCCGTCAAGCCCGAGCGGTTGAACACTGCCTCACATTTCCCTTTCGCGAGATGTGTTTTAGGCACGAGCTGTAATGCGCTGGCGCATGCCCATACCATATCGTAGAGCGTCTTTCTCGTAGCTCGACATCTATAAGAATACAGCGCAGTGTGTATGGTGCGGTGAAGACTGTACTGTAAATATGTACCATTAGTTAGCTCCTAAATACGGCTTCCTCTGGTGTCAGAGCTGTGCGGTGATTGTACTCTTTGGTCGGGCGGTAATGTTGCACAGTATATGTTACCGCATTTTTGGCACTGTCGGGAGAAAGAATCTCTTGTGCATTTTTCGCGGCTTCCGGTATGCCTGTTTGGGCGAAGAGCTTGCTTGCTGTTTGCCACTCAAGAACTTGTAGGCCGCACTACACATGATGGTCATTCATGGTAGGAGATGATGAGCTGGGATTTGTGATGGGGAGATAGCGGCGAAGAAGGGTTCTGTGTTTACAACCACACGTGACATTTTCTGGCGAAGCCGTGGCAAAAACTGCTAGGCCTGCGCGGAACGCGCAGCACAATCACAGCGTTAGGTGGCGCCGCTGCTTTCATAAATATCACTGGAAACTATTTTTAGGCGCCTTCTGCAAGTACACTTGCAGGCTATCTACTTCGCAATGAATCATCCTATTTTTAAGATGCAGCGAAGCACCCACTGCACATTTCTAAGCTACGCGCGCTTGCGTAGCTTCACACTGTTTTTTCTGCGGTCAATGATGATGAGGATCACAAGGAAATATCGGTAAGCTCTCTGAAATGGGTGGGAAGCATTCAACCACCCACATCTTACGAAATCCACATGGTCTGACGCCTGTTGCGACTCTATTTTTGTTACGCAAATTAGTCTATATTAATGATAGATGTAATATTCCGACGCAATAGTAGATCTGTTAACGCATTTCTTCTCCATTGCTGACGCTTATATAGTGTCCTTTTTTTCTCAAAAGGTTCAAGCACTGGTAGAACTCGCTGTTGGGCTAGTTGGTGCATATCTGAATTCAATAGTCGATTCCGCGCCAAATTTACGACCACACAAGAGAAGAAACACATAGACAGGACGGGCGCTCACTTGCAGCTGTTTATTCCTTGAGGAATACAGGGTAATATAAACCCCCTCTCGCCAACGCATGCGCAACATGCTCAAGCCATCTTCTAGCTAATCACACTAACGGACACATTCGAGATACCGCACTTCCGACTCGTACAGGTTGATTGAAGTTTCGCTGATACAATTGCTACCCCGTTTTTGTATGAAAAACGCCTCCAAAATTTCCCGTGCTACCTTGTTTTTGCTTTTACCCAAAACTTCGCATCTCCGTGAAGCGTGGCGTGCATCCACATGATGTCACATGCGCGCTTAAATGTGCAGCCGTCCCTATTTCTTACAGTGAGAGCGTGTTCCCTTGCTCGATCATTGACGCAGCGCCCCGTCTGGCCAACATAGCTCTTCCCGCACGTTAGGGGTATTTCATAGACCACTTCAGTGGCACATTTGGTGAACGGCCGCGCATGCTTCTTTTTGCAGCCTTTCGGCTGTTGAGCATGGCTTCCTGTACTGCGAGGGCACAACTTCGCCAGTTTGTTCGGGGCTGCGAATACCAGCGGTACGCCATGCCGACTCGCAACCTTTTTGAGGTTGTGTGTAACCTTATGTAGATAAGGGTACCACCTCCGGCCGTTCTTTTTTCTTTCGTGCTTGAGCCGGGCCATTTTTTGCCCTTCTGCAGAAGGCATTCTGAAACCGCAAACAACATCGAGCAAGGGAACCCGGCGGCCTTCAAACGGTCAACTTGTACCTTAAAACTAGACTGCATGAGATGCGGACACGACTTCCGAAGTGCGGACCCTAGGGACAGCATTGCAAATGCCCCTCTTAACGGTTTTGAGTGGGCCGAACCGAAGAAGGACCTTTTGCCCTTCGGTTCGGCCCACTCAAAAACCGTTAAGAGGGGCATTGCAATCAGGTTTAGAAGCACAGATATTTGGGCGAGTTTGTACTGATCCATGACGGTATTTTGGAGCGCGAAAATAGACACGATACACGAGAAGTGAGCGCTCGTCCTGTTCAGTCTTTCTCGTGTATCGTGTCTATTTTCGCGCTCCAAAATACCGTCATGCATTGCAATGCTGTCCCTAGGGTCCGCACTTCGGAAGTCGTGTCCGCATCTCATGCAGTCTAGTTTTAAGGTACAAGTTGACCGTTTGAAGGCCGCCGGGTTCCCTTGCTCGATGTTGTTTGCGGTTTCAGAATGCCTTCTGCAGAAGGGCAAAAATGGCCCGGCTCAAGCACGAAAGAAAAAAGAACGGCCGGAGGTGGTACCCTTTATCTACATAAGGTTACACACAACCTCAAAAAGGTTGCGAGTCGGCATGGCGTACCGCTGGTATTCGCAGCCCCGAACAAACTGGCGAAGTTGTGCCCTCGCATTACAGGAAGCCATGCTCAACAGCCGAAAGGCTGCAAAAAGAAGCATGCGCGGCCGTTCACCAAATGTGCCACTGAAGTGGTCTATGAAATACCCCTAACGTGCGGGAAGAGCTATGTTGGCCAGACGGGGCGCTGCGTCAATGATCGAGCAAGGGAACACGCTCTCACTGTAAGAAATAGGGACGGCGCACATTTAAGCGCGCATGTGACATCATGTGGATGCACGCCACGCTTCACGGAGATGCGAATTTTGGGTAAAAGCAAGAACAAGGTAGCACGGGGAAATTTCGGAGGCGTTTTTCATACAAAAACGGGGGTAGCAATTGTATCAGCGAAACTTCAATCAACCTGTACGAGTCGGAAGTGCGGTATCTCGAATGTGTCCGTTAGTGTGATTAGCTAGAAGATGGCTTGAGAATGTTGCGCATGCGTTGGCGAGAGGGGGTTTATATTACCCTGTATTCCTCAAGGAATAAACAGCTGCAAGTGAGCGCCCGTCCTGTCTATGTGTTTCTTCTCTTGTGTGGTCGTAAATTTGGCGCGGAATCGACTATTGAATTCAAGCACTGGCGCACCTCTGTGGAATAACACTTCCTTGCCACACAAAAAGCATGCCTTCGAAACAGCTTCGAACCCCTGTTTCTTTTTTCGTCAATGTACGCGATA
>JALIZH010013406.1:0-96661 GCA_030522465.1 Rhipicephalus appendiculatus | reverse complement strand
CATCGTTGGCACCTCATCAGATGAAGTCGCTTCGTGGCCGAGACAGACCGGCACGCAACAGTCAATGCCGCCCTCCAGAGGCGATTTCGCAGCTGGGCTTGTCGCAGCGTGGCCGAGTGTAAAAAAAGCAAGAGCGGCGCTCGGGCACTGGCGCGAGCTCGGCTAGCTCGAAGCAGAGGAGAACGAAGTCAGAATAAGAACAGCCGGCCTACTGAACAGGCGTTGTCTCTTGTTCCTCTGTCTAGTTCGTGACAGAACATGCGCGAGCATCCTTTCTTGGCGCTGTTAACTATTTCAAAGCTTGGCCATGGCGCGGCAACAATGAGATGAAATGAACGGCTTTCGAACATGGGCGTCTTCCTTCCGACAGAGATCGCGTTTCTGCATGTTATAACTGAAACCGGGAGCCAATATTTTTATTTTCTCGTTTAGAAAAGGCAAATTTCAGTCGCTTCGTGCTCGCGACAACCATACAGATCATACTTAATTTCTTTGTTATGTGCTGCCTAAGATGGGACCGCCCATCTGGCACGTTTTGCCGCAAAACAAATGAGCGTCGCCGGAGATGTATTGCGGGGATCGAGCTGACTCACTACGTGGTAAGTCATTCGTTTATAGAAAACATCCTGAACCTGAACTGCCCACTTAGCACTTCAGATTTCGTCATTCATAGCAGAATATTTTCTGCCCTGCTTGTTTATTTTCGGCGCACTAGAGCTGCAATAGTTCACTCCAGCCAAACCAACCATTAGGCTTAGGGCTGTACTTCGCGCCCCACGATCACTGTGAAGGTCGTCACAACTCCGATCACAACTTACTCAAGCTATTTTCATCTTCACCTACATGAAATGAAAGCTAACAACACGGATATTGGGCATACAGCGCTAACTGCTGCCTGTGACGTGCGGCTTTCTGAGGTACGAGCCCGTTTGGAAGAACTGACTACTAGAGTAGGTTGATCTTGATGACCAGACTAATGTTAATATCACATTGTGTTGCGACTGATCAGTTCTTACGATGCGGTTATATGAACTACATTCACGACACTCGATCAGACACGTCCAAAAAAGCGCACGCGTGCGCGCTACAGGTGATTCCTTTAGCGTATACGTACAGTCGCGCTCAGTATGACTTTCAACACGAGAGCACGTGACCTCACAAGTTCAAAGATTGAGTATGGCTTCCACTAGCCCTTATTTCGATCACTAAACGCGTTTCTCTAACTTGGGTATGATCCCAAATAGGCAAATAGTATTTAGTTGTTGACCTAAAAAAGAAGTTGAAGGCATGCCCAACATTTGAAACCGTGATGCCACGTGCTCCCGTGTTGCAATTAAATTTGAGCGCGATTGTACGCCCGTCACCGAGAGCTCGCGCAGAAGAGTGCTTCTTCCTAAATGTTACGGATGAGTGTAGTGCACACATTTCTTGTCGCTGTTCATGTGTGGTGGCAGCGTGTAGAGTGTATGATGTGCTACATTGTATGTTCAACGTCTCTTTTGTACCTGTGCAGTGCAGTTCATTAATACCAGTGCAGTTACGAAAAAATTGGCCGCGTATCTGCGTGCTTCGCTGCAAATGTCGTGGAAAGACAATAGCCTTCTGCCGGTCGTACTACTGTTTCGCCTTGCCTCAGACAGCGCCTCCTCTATGTGGAATCGGCTGCATCTGGCTGGCATTGATAAAATAGAGGAGGCGTTGCGTGAGATATGGACGCCATCTGGCAGTCGCGTCGAGTAACATGAGCTTGTGCAGAACCCAGAGCCACTGCCAGCGGCAGCACCATATTGCCACGCGCTATTCTTATTTTCTCTTTTGTTGTATTCGGTTTTGGCCCACAAAGACCGTCAGCAAAGCTCAACTCAAACCGCGCCTTATTGTTCTAGAACATTCGCGATTATTGTAGATCGTTTTGCTGAGATTGCGCGCAAGACGCGACCACTCGCGATTATTCCTGAGCTTGCGCGATGACCAGTGATAAGGCTAGAATGTTCGACGCGTGATGCATAAAAAGCCGGCGCGCTCCAACGAAGTTCAGTTGATCGCCGGCCGACGCTCTGTTCGCCGCTATCAGTGCCAGCGTGTATTGCTGTAATCCTACTTTCTGTTTACCGGCCACAAGTTCGGCCTAATAAACAGTTTCCTTTTGGACACGTCGCCTGCTGCCTTCGTCGACGTCACAACCACGTGACATCTGGTGGAGGTGCTTCCCGGTCCATGTACCGAACGCCCCCTCCAGCCGTGAGCCAAGCCCACACCGTGAAAAAGGAAATCGACGCCAACGCTGAGCAGCGAGCCAGCCGCCGGCAGCAAGGTCTACCGGCAGAGTACGGGCCTCTCCCTGAAAAGACCCGGAAGACCAAGACCCTGACCTCGGCAGCAGCGACGATGACAGCCCCTGTGCCGTCTGCACCCATCCTGCTCCGGCAACTGAAGGAGCCGCCGACCTTCTATGGATCGCCAAGTCAAGATCCCGAAACCTGGCTCGAGACGTTCGAAAGGGTCTCGGTATTTAACAACTGGAGCTCCGAGGACAAGCTGCGTCATGTGTACTACCTGGAGGACGCAGCAAAGACCTGGTTCGAGAACAGGGAGCCCACCATTACAACTTGGGACGTCTTCCGGACCAGCTTTCTCACCGCGTTCGCAAGCGTCGTGCGAAAGGAAAAAGCCGTCGCTTTGCTGGAAACACGGGCGCAGCTCCCGAATGAAAACGTCACAATCTTTGCGGAAGAAATGATCCGTCTCTTCCGCCATACCGACCCTGGAATGACCGAGGAGAAGAAGGTCAGTTTGCTCATGCGAGGGGTAAAGCAAGAGCTCTTCGCTGGGCTAGTGCGGAACCCACACAAAACTGTCGAAGAATTTGTCTCGGAGGCTACGATGATCAAGACGTTGGAAATGCGCACCCGCCAGTACAATCGCCGGTCGATGGAAGAAAGCGCAGCTGTTCACACCCTCGGATCCGACGACCTACGCGAAACGATCCGAGCGATCGTGCGAGAGGAGCTGCAGAAATTGTTGCCGTCCGCGCAGCCCCAAGTTGCCTCGATCGCCGACATTGTTCGAGAAGAAATCCAACACTCGCTGGGAACCATTGAACCACCACATCCTCAGCCGCAAGCCATGAGCTACGCTGCCGTAGCCCGACGCGACGCCCCCCTCACCACGCCCCCGTCAAGAGGCCGCAAGGCCGCATTTCCGCTGCCAGATACCGCCGCCACCGCCGTCGACGCCATACCGTCCACCTGCCGGCCAGCGCTACGCCCGAAGAAAGACCGACATTTGGCGGGCCCCTGACAACCGCCCGCTCTGCTACCACTGCGGGGAAGCCGGCCACACTTACCGCCGTTGCCAGTACCGACAGATGGGCCTACGCGGTTTCGCCGTCAACGCGCCTCGTCCACAGTGGGGTGAACGACCGCGAGATATCGCCGACTACCTCGCAGGACCTCCGTGGACGCCCCGACCACCTTCCCGCTCACCGTCGCCCGGGCGCTACATGTCACCGCACCGCCGGCAGTACACTGGCCCAAACCGGGGCCGGTCACTTAGCCCGTACCCGGGAAACTAAGGGCAGCAACCGATGGAGGTGCGGTTGCTGTTCGACGAAATGCCGAAGATCCTCCGCGGCCGCCGACGACGACAACGCGACGAGACCTGCGCAACACGACGCGAGGCAGACGAAGCCCTGCCGAGGAAACCTCGTGGACCGAAGAAAGCCTGACGACGCAGCATGGAAGCACCACAAGATTTCGACGCAGCCGTGATCCGACGCCGCGACCCAATCGCAACGCACGACGACGAACTAGCGACCTCGACGTAATATTCGACGGCCACACCGTCACCGCTCTCGTCGACACTGGAGCCGACTATTCCGTCGTCAGGGGGTCTTTCGCGACGAAGTTGAAGAAAGTAAAGACTGCTTGGCAAGGCCCTGAAATCAGGACCGCTGGGAGTCATCTAATAACGCCGGCCGGTGTCTGCACCGCAAGAGTCACCATCAATAACCGGACTTATCCCGCCAGCTTTCTAATTCTGCAGCACTGCTCCAGGGATGTGATAATGGGGATGGACTTCCTAAGCCAACATGGCGCCGTCATCGACCTGAGGTCTGAGTCGATAACACTGACTTCAGAGAAATGCTTGCCGCCCCACACGTCACCGGAGAATCATGCCTTGAATGTAATAGAAGAGCAGGTCACCGTTCCGCCTCTTTCCAGCGTCGTCATTTGCGTCGGCACCGAAATACTCGCTAACCTTGAAGGCGTCGTCAAGGGCGATCAGCACCTGCTTGTGAACCGTCAGATTTGCGTCGCGAGAGGCATCGCCGAGTTGCGCGACGGCAAAGCAAAGGTACTACTGACAAACTTCAGCCACGAATATAGGCACCTCAACATTGGTACGACGGTCGCCTACATCGAGAAATTCGTGGACACCAGCAATGATTTCGCCCTCTCCGTTACTGCCGAACATTCTTCGACGAATCGAGGGCCCGAAACAGATTTCGACGTCAACCCCAGCCTCCCAAAGCAGAAACAAGACAAGCTCAAAAATCTGCTCCTGCAATTCAAGGACTGCTTCTCATCGTCGTCAAGGATTCGACAGACCCCAGTCGCCAAACATAGTATCATAACTGAAGAAAGTGCCCGACCAGTCCGTCAGAGCCCGTATACGAAATTTCGACGCGAGAACGCGAAGCCGTAGAGAAGCAAGTCGACGAAATGCTACGCGACGACATAATCCAGCCGTCCAAGAGTCCCTGGGCGTCTCCCATGGTGTTGGTGAAGAAGAAGGACGGGACGCTACGTTTCTGCGTCGACTATCGTCGCCTGAACAAGATCACGAAGAAGGACGTGTACCCCCTCCCACGGATAGACGACGCCCTGGATCGACTCCACAACGCGAAGTACTTTTCGTCGATGGACCTGAAGACGGGCTACTGGCAAATCGAAGTCGACGAGAGAGACCGAGAAAAGACTGCCTTTATAACACCAGACGGCCTGTTAGAGTTTAAGGTCATGCCTTTTGGTCTTTGCTCGGCCCCCGCGACCTTCCAACGCGTTATGGATACTGTACTGGCTGGCTTGAAGTGGCAGACTTGCCTTGTGTACTTGGACGACGTCGTTGTGTTTTTCTCGAACTTCGATGAACACCTGCGGCGCCTTGAAGCTGTACTTCAGGCAATCAAGACGTCCGGACTCACTCCCAAGCCAGAGAAGTGCCGCTTCGCGTACGAAGAACTTTTGATCTTGGGCCACGTGATAAGCAAATCCGGAGTACGCCCCGACCCGCAAAAGACAACCGCCATCACTGCTTTCCCGCCACCCACCGACAAGAAGGCCGTGCGTCGATTTCTCGGCTTGTGTGCCTATTACAGGCGGTTCGTTAAAACTTCGCCCGCATCGCCGAGCCTCTCACTAACCTCACCAAAACTGACGTCGACTTCAAGTGGGAAACGCCGCAGGAAGAAGCATTTCAAGAACTAAAACGACGCCTGCAAACGCCTCCGTTACTTGCGGGCCGACTCCCTCCTCGTAGTACCTTCGGCATTACGACCAGAAGTTCTGCATGCTTTGCATGACGACCCGACGGCTGGACACCTTGGATTTTCCCGTACGCTGGCAAGGATACAAGAAAAGTACTACTGGCCTCGCCTCACTGCCGACGTCACCCACTACGTGAGGACTTGCCGAGATTGTCAGCGACGGAAGACACCACCGACTAGGCCAGCCGGACTTCTGCAACCCATCGAGCCACCTCGCCGGCCGTTTCAGCAAATCAGCATGGACTTACCGGGGCCGTTCCCGACGTCGAATTCCGGAAACAAGTGGATCGTCGTAGCTACTGACTACCTCACCCGCTACGCCGAGACAAGGGCCCTGACCAAGGGCAGTGCCGCCGAGGTAGCAAAGTTCTTCGTCGAGAACATCGTACTGCGTCATGGCGCCCCAAGGGTCCTCATTACCGACAGATGTACGGCCTTTACCGCGGACCTAACTCAGGCGATCCTAAGGTACAGCCAAACAAGTCACCGCCGGACCACCGCCTACCACCCACAGACCAACGGCCTGACCGAGCGTCTAAATAAGACCATCGCCGACATGCTCGCCATGTACGTCGACGTCGAACACAAGATGTGGGACGCCATCCTTCCGTACGTGACCTTCGCATACAACATGGCCGTGCAAGAAACGACGCAGATGACGTCATACAAAATGGTCTACGGACGGAGCCCGGCAACGACGCTCGACGCCATGTTACCGAACGTCACCGATGAGGAAAACATCGACGTGACCGCCTACCTACAGCGCGCCGAAGAAGCATGACAGCTCGCCCGCCTGCGGATCAAGAATCAGCAGACGACCGACAGCCGCCGTTACAATCTTCGACGACGCTTCGTGGAATACCAGGCCGGCGACCGCGTTTGGGTGTGGACACCGATACGCCGACGTGGACTTAGTGAAAAACTCCTTCGGCGATACTTCGGGCCGTACAAGGTGCTTCGACGTCTCGGTGCTCTGGACTACGAGGTCGTCCCGGACGGCATAACGAACTCTCAACGGCGCCGTGCGCGACCTGAAGTCGTCCATGTCGTGCGCCTCAAGCCGTATTACGCGCGTTAGCAAACCAGAGGACTGCACTTATTGCTTAATTATTGTACTTTCTTTATTGTTGTGATTTATTGTTGCATGCACTTTCCCCCGTGTTCTGTTTTAAGCATCGGGACGATGCCTTTTCAGAGGGGGGCATTGCCACGCGCTATTCTTATTTTCACTTTTGTTGTATTCGGTTTTCGCCCACAAAGACCGTCAGCAAAGCTCAGCTCAAACCGCGCCTTATTGTTCTAGAACCTTCGCGATTATTGTAGGTCGTTTTGCTGAGATTGCGCGCAAGACGCGACCACTCGAGCTTATTCCTAAGCTTGCGCGATGACCAGTGATAAGGCTAGAATGTTCGACGCGTGATGCATAAAAGCCGGCGCGCTCCAACGAAGTTCAGTTGATCGCCGGCCGACGCTCTGTTCGCCGCTATCAGTGCCAGCGTATATTGCTGTAATCCTACTTTCTGTTTACCGGCCACAAGTTCGGCCTAATAAACAGTTTCCTTTTGGACACGTCGCCTGCTGCCTTCGTCGACGTCACAACCACGTGATAATATCGTCGGCCGAAGGCTTTTAGATGCGAAGCAGCTTACGACGGAGTTCAATCCGGTAGTGGTGTGCGGCCTGACCACCCTTGCTGCGCCTGCGCAAGCTTTCTCCACACACCTCTCCTACGCTCCCCCCTCTATCTCCTCTAGGCATCCCTCCACGCGGCGTCCGCACCCCACTGCGCATGCGCGTCGCCTCCCCTTCTCTCTCCTCTTACTCGCCCCCCCTCTCTCTCTCCTCTAGGCATCCCTCCCGCGTCGTTTACACCCCCCATTGCTCATGCGCGTCCCCCTCCCCCCTCTTTCTCCTCTCCTACGCTCTCCCCTCTCTCGCCTCGCAACGCCGACGCAGGCAGCGTCTGCTAGCGAGTTTCTTGATTGAAAAATGCGTCGCATGTCGTGCATAGCGTCGCATTTTCAGCGTAATATAAGAAACACTAGGGTCTTTAGAATTACGTATCTATGTATTTTCTCATAAAGGAACAGACCTTCTGACACTTACGTACTAATGTTGAACTTCAGATATGCGTAATATATGCATTTTTATCGACAATATTCACAAGTATGAACACCAACACCAGTTAAAGATGGCTGTGCATTCAGGAAATGGTTAATCTTTAGCTGGGTGGCTGAATTGACTGATAGACAGGCAGATAGAATGACAGACAGACACACCAAGCTTTTTACGTTTAAGTATCCCAAGAAAGACTATCGTCTTTACAATAGCAAGAGGTGGTGTTGCAGCCAACGCATGCAGCGCTTTGATGAATGCTTATCGGGACGCATGGACGTTTTCCGCCATTCGACGGACCGACACCACTTCCCGGGACGGCTGTGGCGTCCGAGGTGGGCGTTGACTGCACTGAGAGTAAAAAAGTCCATGCATCTCCCCGAAGTGATTGAGGACGAGCGGGAGAAGCTATACTCCGTTTCACAAGCTGTTGGCAGTGCAGCCAAAGGTAAAGCTCTCTCGTCTAATCAGGGCTGTGTGAGCACAGCAAATAGTCCGTCAACTATTTTAGCAATCCCGAGAGAGAGAAACAACTTTATTTATCCCATCTTAAGGGAAAGGGGCTGCGAGAAGGCGAGGGATTCTACTCGCGGTAGGCCCCCTTTACCACCTCAGCCCCCCCTCAGTATAGCCTCCTGAAGTTCGGGGGTCGGGGCTGCGCATGCCAGCCTCCCACAGCTCCTGACTGCTTAATTGTTTACGAAGGCTCGAGGGAGGGGAGCGATTTTGACACTGCCACATAATGTGGTTAAGGACCGCGTTCCTTTCAGAGCAAAACTTGCAGTGTGAATTAGGGTACATTCCGGGGTAAATTTTGTGGCGTAAGGCAGGGGAGACAAAAGTCCAGGTTTGTAGTCTACACCATAAAACCTCACGCCTGCGGGAGGACTGACGCAGTAAAGGCGGTAGAGTTTGGCTACCGACGCGATAATGCGCGCAAATGTCGTGGTATATCAGTAATCTTTCTTTAGATGTAAATGCAGGAGGGAGATTATTGGTTTCTGAAGCGTACCCTAGGCTAGCCTGCGCTCGGATCGTTAAAGCTCGAGCGCTTGCGTGGGCCGCTTGATTACCAATTAGGCCTGCGTGAGGAAGTGTACAGATTAACGCAACAAGTTGGGATGGCGAATTACGAGAGAGAATGGCTAAGGCTGTCTTGCAAACCCTACCCGCTCCGAAGTTGTGTATGGCAATTTTTGAATCACTTACTATGACAGACGAATTAGCAACTGTAGCGGCGAGTGCCACCACGGCCTCCTACGCCTCTTCCGAAGACGAGACTCGAATGGATGCTGCCGTTGCAACACTGCCGGTAGAGGTAACAACTGATAAGGTGAATTTCTGTCCACACGGATTCTCTGCGGCATCGACATATACCACGTCATTGCAGTTAAAGAACTTTTAAATGCGAAGCATTTCTTAGCGAACTTCGGCGACTTTGAGCGTATCTATCTATCTATCTATCTATCTAGCCGCCTACGACTTTGTGCTCTCCTGGCCGTATCGTTAATGGGATTTATACCAAATTTGGTATGGCATAACATGACTGTATGACGAACATAAATGGCTGGTCATATCATGAAAATCATGAATAACTTGTCATGAAAAGTATGATTTACATGCCACGCTCATGGCGCGCTCGCGGCCGTTTCGTTAGCTTGATATACACCAAATTTGGTATTGAGTGACATGACTGTACGACGAACATAAATGACAAGTGGTAATATGGAAATCATGACATGTCATGTCATATACAACATGATTTACATGACACGCTCATGGCGCGCTGACGGCCGTTTCGCTAGCATGATATACACCAAATTTGCTATTGACTGACGTGACTGTATGACGAACATAATTGCCAAGTGGTAATATGGAAATCATGACATGTCATGTGCAACATGACCTGCATGCCACGCTCATGACACTCTCGTGGCCGTTTCGCTAGCTTGATATGCAACAAACTTCGTATTTAGGGACGTGACTGTATGACGGGCATAAATGACGTTTTAATATGGAAACCATGACACGTCATGCGCAACATGACTTGCATGCCACACTCATGGTACTCCCGTGGCCGTTTCGCTAGCTTGATATACACCAAATTTGGTATTCAGTGACGTGATTGTATTGAAAGGATAAATGACAAGTGGTAATAGGCAAATCATGACATGTCATGTGCAACATGACTTGCATGCCACGCTCATGACACTCTCGTGGCCGTTTCGCCAGCTTGATATACACTAAATTTTAAGGTGAAAGCCTTTAATGTCTCATGCTCACGTCCGCCCGTCCGTCCATCCGTCCCTCCAGCTGTGCCGAACATGTAAACGGTGGACGCCGGGGCCGCGCAAACGGACGCCGGTCGCGTTGGACACTACAGCGCTCGCGCTTTGCTTGCGTGACGTCGTGGTGCCCAGCGTCTCTAATCATGCAAGGAGGGAGACGCGCGCATCAGTTTCATTCTGACCGACCCCGTCTCAGTGGGCACAGGCGTTCGAGGAACACACTTTGGAATTGACAAAGTGTCCGTCAATTTAAACGCTGGAACGCGGATGGCGTTCGCACGATGCGCAGAGCGCGAGAATACGAACGCATGCGAAACGGAGGCACATTGGTCTCGCCTCTCGCTGCGATTCGAGGTAAAAGATTAAGCGATAATTGGCAGGTGGTAGCATGTAAATCTTGGCACGCATGTCATCTACAATGCCACTTACATGCCACGCTCATGGTGCGCTTGCGTCCAATTCGCTAGCTTGATATACACCAAAATTGGTATTGTGGGATGTGACGATATGTCGAACACAAGTGGCAGGTGGTAACAGGAAAATCTTGGCATGCATGTCATCTACCATTTACATGCCACGCTCATGGTGCGCTTGCGTCCAGTTCGCTAGCTTGATATACACCAAAATTGGTATTGCGGGATGTGATATATCGAACATAAGTGGCAGGTGGTAACATGAAAATCTTGGCATGCATGTCATCTACAATGCCATTTACATGCCGCGCTCATGGAGCGCTTGCGTCCAGTTCGCTAGATTGATATACACTAAAATTTGTATTGCGCGACGTGACTGTTTGACGAACACAAATGACAGGTCCTATCATGTAAATAATGACATGCATATTATGTACAGCATGATTTGCTCCTTGCTGGCTGCTTCGCATCACATCGACTCCCACAGTGCGCGGGATCTGCCGGTTTTTGTCTGGGGGGGATTTAGCTCGTCGTTGCCTTCTATGCTCGTGGTGAACTGGATGCATATTTTTTGGGAGAGGAGGGATATCAAAGTTCTCAAGAATCTCATGGGGAATATTAAATTTCTCTTTGGTCATCGTTGCTGGGGTAATATTTACGGAGTTTAAAATATGCCTACCAGTGTGGGTCTTCGATAAGCGTTGGTACTGAGCTGTCAGGTGGGCTTCTCCGAGCTCACTAAAGGTATTCAAGGTGCCTGTAGCCGAAAGCTTCTCAGTAGAAGCTGTACTTGGCACTCCAAGGGCAAACTTGTATAGCTTGCGTATCAGTGAATTCACCTTATTTTCCTCAGACCTTGTAAGGTGAAGATATGGAAGGGAGAATGTGATTTTACTGACGGCAAATGTTTGTACTAGTCTTAATAAATTGCTTCGCGAAGGCCTCCGTGCTTATTGGAGACTCTTCCTATAAGCCGTGTTGTGTGGTCTACGCTGGTATCAACCGTCTGCAGTGTGTAAGTATTGAGTTTGTTAGAGTGAATGTGCATGCCTAGTACACGTATTTTGTCTACGACGGGAACTTGCTTCCCATTCAGGTTGATATGAATGCTGGGTTTGTCGCACCTATTAGCTGAGATAAGTTACAGCTCAGATTTAGGTGGCGGGCACCCGAGGTTCATAAGCCCAGCTGTCGGGACCACCGCATCTGCGGCCTCTTGTAAGGTATCGTGAGTGTAGCCATCGGATCCACCCTTCATCCAAATGTAATGTCATCGGCATATAAATAATATTGGAGATCCGGTATTTGGACCACCGTCTTAGAAATAGACTCATAGCTAGGTTAAATAGGAACGGCGAGAGCACGGATCCCTGAGGTGTGCCAAAGCTACCTATTGTGATTGGGGGGAGAATTTTGGTCATTGAGACTAATGATAGCCGTGCGATTCGTGAGGAATTCGCGGATATAGTCATACAGTTTCTTGCCACAGTTAATGCTATCAAATTCGCGTAAGATAGAGCCATGAGCTATGTTGTTAAACGCTCCGCGCAGGTCAAGCCCTATAATGGTTTGTGTGTTTACTGCCACTGGGACTAAGGATGTCATGCTTGAGCCTCAGCGTGGCATCCTGGCGAGAGAGTTTCACCAATCATCTCCGGTGGGAATAACCGATTGTCTTCGGTGTACTTGTTTAAGCTATTAAGAATGACATGTTCGAGAGTTTTTCCCAAACATGACGTTAGGGAAATTGGTCTAAGGTTACCTATGTCTGAGGACTTCTTGGGTTTGGGAATAAAGATTACCCTAGCGGTTTTCCATGAGTTCGGAAGGGAGCTATTATTAAAACAGTGATTGTAGTAATCTGTAAGGGCGGAGATCGACTTGTCGTCCAGATTTCGAAGTAATTTATTAGTTATATTATCAATACCCGGTGCAGCTGTAGGTTTAAGAGAAAATAGGACATGTCGAACTTCTGTTTCCGTTATTGGGGCGTCAAGAAGTTAATTTACCTCGCCTAGATAGTCTGGTTGCTCGTGGGCTGTAGTGAGGGGAAGGTGCGATCGTGCCAGCTCCTGAAAAGATGGGGGGATGTTACCATTGTGTTTGTGGAGTAACCGAGTGATGTAATGACTGTGATGCGCACGCGATGTCGATGGGTCGAGCAAATGTCTCACCAATTGCCACGTCTTCTTGCTACTGAGATTATCGTGTATGCTTTCGCACATTTGACCCCACTGTTGATTGACTAGCTGGGTCGCATATGCGTGTATGTCGTGATCGAGTCTAGCTGCACGGATGCGAAGCCTGCGGTTGTGGCGGTGTCTTTTTGACCGTTTCAATAGTGATGACTTCGCTTCCCACATATGGAATAGCTTTGCATCAACTGCGCGGAAGGAAGTATCAGATGGCATAGTTCTAGTTTGTTCGTCAACGTCCGCTTGGAGTTGGCTGATCCACTCATGCAAATCGTGTATAGAACCGGGAGCGTTATTCGCGCGAGTTTGCCGAAATTTGTCTCAATCCGTAAGTTTGGGAGGTTGAATGTTAAAGGGCTTGTGAGAGAAACTAAGAGAGGTCTGAATGACGCAGTGGTCGCTACCAAAATTGATTTGAAGGTTTTCCCATTTAGCTAAGTTAACCCGAGAGGTCAGGGTGAGATGTGGTGATGTGTCTTTGGAGACGCTGTTCCCTAAGTGTGTAGGTATGTCGAAGTCATTGTGCAGGGTGAGTTGATGATCCTGTATGTGGGTCCATAACGCTCGCCCTTTAGGCGTGGATGTTGTGTGACCCCATATGATGATTTGGAGAATTGAAGTCACCAACAATGAGGAGCTGATTTCTCCGGGCTTCTTGTTTAGCACAAGCAAAAAGGGCGGTAAAGCGGTGGCGTCTAGAGTTGGGACTACTGTAAATACTAAGGAGGCAAAAAGGAGCTGACCTTGTCTTTTTAGGAAGTATTTCTACGAAGTGGTGATCAATGTCGATGCCACCAAAATGAGAGCAAGTAACGGTAAGTGCCTTTCGGCTAAAATTGCGGTATTGGGGCGTTGGCATCTTGTGCACTGGAATATATTGTAACCAGGGAACTTAATGTGACCATGAGTTTCTTGCAGAGCAATGACTGCAGGTGCTTGTATGAGATTGTATATGTATTGTTGCAGACTAGCCTTCTTTTTCGAAATGAAAAGCCCCTGCAGTTACATTGCCACACAACTAATTCGGAGTGCTTAGGGGACACGGCCATGTAATCGGTCAAGTCTTTCGATAATTTGACTGAATCGATCATCAACGTTGTTGAGTTGCTCGTCAAGCTGGCTAAATTTGGCGCTTATATGGGTGCTGAGATCATGAACGATAGTGGTAAGGGACTGAAGCTTAGCTTCTACGGAATCCATGCGCTTTTCAAGAAACTCAAAGCGATTGTTAGAGTTCCGAATATGTGCGGCCAGTTAACGACTCAGCTTATCGTGTTCCTCCCAAGCATCTCTACCATCATCGCTAGATTTGCGCTTTGTGGAAGTACCGATAGTGGGAGGAGGAGTGGTGTCCATGGTTGTGGTCTGATAATGATTCTCACGGATCGAGGGATTTGTTATATTGGATTGTTTATCAGTAGCGGGTTGAGGAGCAGGAACGGTTGTGGAAAGAGGAACGTTTGTGGAGAGAGAAGGGGTTTGGAGGTAGTGAATCTGCTTGCGGACAGCATGATTTTCTTCCTGAATCTGTTTTAAGAGGGCATAGATGGGAGCATCGGTAAATTTAGCGCTAAGTGAGCTGTGGGAAGCTACCAAGAGCCAGCCTACCTGAGGAGGGCTTGATTTGTTGCTAGGGTAAGCAGCTGACAAGGGGGGGGCAGTCTTCTTCTTGTTTCTTCTTAGGAGGAGGTTCCAACTTCTTGGTCCGAAGGGGCGGTTTTGTCTTGGGCGAAGGAGGAGTCTTGTCGACCTTGGGGAGTGGTGTTTTGGGCATATATCGCAGTGCACACTGAAGGGATCCAGTCTCATGACTTCCACTGCGCATTACGCACTTCGGAATGCACACATGGTCAGGCGGAGGATTCACAGTTCCACATTTACGGCAAGTCTCCTCCTTAATCGTAGGGCGTACATCCGGCCGATGTCCAACAGTCCAACAACGAGTGCAGGCTTCCATCCTTTGCCGGAAAGGCTTGCACCGGAGCATGGTCATTTCATATTTGACCCAAAACCGAACCTTCGTTCCCAAAAAAGCAGGCAGATCCCACGCACTGTGGGAATCGATGTAATGCGAAGCAGCCAGGAAGGAGCAAATCATGCTTTACATAATTTGCATGTCATGTTTTACATGTTACGACCTGTCATTTATGTTCACCATACAGTCACGTCACGCAGTACCAAATTTGGTGTATATCAAGCTAACGAAACGGCCGCGAGCGCGCCATGAGCGTGGAATGCAAGTCATGTCGCACATGACAAGTCATGATTTCCATATTACGACTTGTCATTTATGTTCGCCATAGAGTCATGTCACTCAATACCAAATTTGGTGTATATCAAGCTAACGAAACGGCCGCGAGCGCGCTATGAGCGTGGAATGCAAGTCATGTCACTCATGAAGTCATGATTTTCACATTACCACTTGTCATTTATGTTCGTCATACAGTCATGTCACTGAATCCCAAATTTGGTGTATGTCAAGCTAACGAAACGGCCGCGAGCGCGCCATGAGCGTGGCATGGAAATCATACTTTTCATGACAAGTTAGTCATGATTTTCATGATGTGACCAGCCATTTATGTTCGTCATACAGTGATGTTATGCCATAGCAAATTTGGTATAAATCCCATTACCTATACGCTCGGGAGAGCACAAAGTCGTAGGCGGCTAGATAGATAGATAGATAGATAGATAGATAGATAGATAGATAGATATATAGATAGATAGATAGATAGATAGATAGATAGATAGATAGATAGATAGATAGATAGATAGATAGATAGATAGATAGATAGATACGCTCAAAGTCGCCGAAGTTCGCTAAGAAATGCTTCGCCTTAAAAGTCACGATGACTGCGTCAGAAGTTTTCCCCATTCGTCTGGCTTCCAGAAAATGCAGTTCTGGGTTGCACTCGCGAAGCGTAGGTAGAAGATCTTTTTCGTCGATAACTACTCCCAGGCATACCCTGTCGATGTAGATGATACATTTGCACGTATCGGAGTTTGGAACGCTTTAGGAGGCGACTTTGTGCTCGTGGCCGTTGACCATGAGCGACTTGATGGCGATATATTTCGTCAGGCGGTCATAGCTCTCAGTACTCAGGATAACTGTGTTTGTGGTGGGGTTGATCGTTGCGACGTCTTGGCGCGGCTCCATGGTGGCTGGAAGACCGGTCGTCGTACAGAGTAGCTTTGAAAGGTGGAAGTGACTGAAGCGCAAGGCGTTGAAACCTCCGCGAATGAGAAAAATGGCCTTGTATGAACCTTCGGGCAGCTTGGGAGGTCTCACTTTGTTTTTCTTGGAGATCATTTGTTGCCATACAGCAGCCTTGGCAGTGGCAGCTATGGCGTCCTTACGAAGTGAGTCTTGGTATGCGGCGTCGTATATGTGCGTTTGCCGCCATTTGAGCATCTCCTCCGGCGAAAGGTCCTCCCCATCTACTGTCTCAACCTGGCTCATGAAGCCCACACGAGGCGTGCAACGCCTACGGCGTCGGAGAGCCGCCAAGCTCTCGTGGGCGAGGAACCACAGAAGTCACAATAAAACGCGTTCTAGCAAACAGATTTCTTAAAAGAAAGTCTCAAAACGTAGAGGAAATCTTCACACATCTCGTGCAAAACAGGCACAAAGATATCGCAAGAAAAATGTGAGTTCCACACAAAGACTCACGGAGTCGAAGAAACACGTCCACGCGCGTCGACGCCACCTCGTGTTCCCAGCAATCCAGAACTGTTTTGCATACTACAATCGCATAAAGTGACAGTATGGTACGGATTGATGTTTTAAAGCGTCCAAAGTGTTTTAATACTTCGTGAAATTAATACAAAAAGCCCGCATGGACGCGGTTGAGCGAAGGCTTGTTGTGAGGTGGTGATGCGCCGCTTTTCGGCAACATGGCGTCGCTCGAAATGGCCGTGTGTCTGCAACGCGTGCCACAAACTGTCGCCGGTCAGCCCTCCATCGAGTGTGCGCGATTTTCCAAAGCTGGCGAAGCAGATGGCTTTAAACGCTAGCGCTTGCCGTCGAGTGCGGGGAAAGTGCATGCGTGCATTCACTCACCAAGAGGACGGAAAAACCTATCCAGGTGAGGGAGCGAACGCTCTATCGGTGGAAAGCGCTGGCGGGCAACGCGGGCACAGTCCTACCACTTAACAAGCGTTCTTATTGGAAAGGCCGTGATCGGGTGAAGAAGGTGGACGATTTTGACCTGAGCGTCTTTCGATGGGTGGTGTACATCATTTTTGAGACAGGTCAAATTCCAACTATTGCCAAGGTGCTGCAGCGTTTCGAAGAGGACGAGACGCTACCGACCATGTCCACAACGACGATGCAGAGAATGCTGAAGCAGCGTGGCTTATGTACACGGAGCGCTCTCGGAGCGCATTTCTCATAGAAGCGAGGCCCATTGTGCAACGTCACCGCCGGTTTCTACGGAGCTGCGACGCCAAATACAAATTGTGATCAGGACGGTAAGATGTGAACCCTTCTAACAGCCTCACGGCAATTATATCATGTGGTGCTTACAGGACGCAACCATTCAGTACTGTTGCGGGGAGAGTAGCAGACGTACAAAAAAATGTTATGTCGGAAAATAAAGTTGTGATCAGGACGGTAAGATGTGAACCCTTCTAACGGCCTCATGGCAATTATATCACGTGGTGCTTACAGGACGGAACCATTCAGTACTGTTGCGGTGAGAGTAGCAGACGTACAAAAAAATGTTATGTCGGAAAATAAAGCATCGGAGTTCCTTCGGAACGGAAGTTCGCCCGTCCAAAAATAAACAGAGCAGATCAAGATGGTGCCAAGCGCCGCCTGCTACAAAATTTAAAACCTAATTAGTATAGCACGCATTGTTCCACACAGGCGGGGCCACTTGCCAGATTCACGGAAGCGACATTCGCTGTAGGAACACAATTATGTAGTGTGCTCTGTCGTGATTGGCTGCGGGCGCACGTACCTTCCACAGTACTGCCAACAGCTTGTGAAACGGAGTATAGGTTATAATGTCCATTATGTCCACGTTGAAGTCACCGACTAACATAAAGGGTTCGTGCTTGTAGGTGATTTTATTGTTCCGTCGCAATTACGATTGATACTAGTGTACTGTTAAACCTTTTTTGTGTCTCACGCATGTTACCGGAGTGTTGAACTACATAATGTAAATTGGGTGTCATAAAGAGTCGACAAATCTTGGTGCTAACGTTCCTAATGTCTGCGTTGAAGTCGCCGACTAGTATAAACGGTTTCTGCTTGTCGGTGCTTTATATTTTTTCGTCACCATTCTGATTGTTGTTCGTGTATTGGAAATCATTTTTTTATTCACATACGCACATATATTTCGACTATAGCAATGGTTTTCTAACCACCGTGGCAGCGGACGGTGAGCGTCAGCGACAAAGCTGGGTCCTAAGGTCTATAATGTGTTTCTTGGAGTCACCGACTGGTACAGAGGGTATGTGCTTCTGTGTGTTTTATATTGTTCTGTCACAATTATGATTGATACTAGTCTATTGTTAAACCTTTTTTGTGTCTCACATCCACGAATGTCCCCGTGACGGACTCAGACCTGGACGGACAAGCGTCGACCCTGAGGGGCTTCGCCCCAGAAAACTCGACCCAAAAACAACGGGATGCTTCAAGATTGAGGCTTAAACGCTGGCCTGTATTGTGCTTTCTTCTGTGCGTCTACCGCGACATGGGGGTAGTAACTCGTCACATGTCATCTGCCTTGACTATCTCAGCGTACTTGATGTGAACTGTAGCCTACGGGGTTCAGCCATGGTAAACCTCCTTGCCTTTCTTTTATTCTACTTCTCTCTCTGGTTTTCTGAAACAATGATCCGCATTTGTAACGTCTCCACTCTGGTACCAAGGAACACGCCATGGAATTTGCAATGTAATGCCCTCTCAAGAAAATGGATGAAACGACAGAAAAATGTTTGCAGTTGTCCCGTGCGCGCATCATATGCTCATAAATTTTAGGTATGGTCAAGGTGGCTGCTTGGGCGCGTTGGTAATTCATGATTGTTTGATCTACGAGTGGGGACAAAGAAAGACAAGGACAAGCGCGTTATTATTTGCGAGAGACTAGAAGAGAACGGCTTGTATTATTTGCGAGAAACTAGGAGAGTGAAGCGTTTGAGAGTCAGCGCTGTGTGTTGTTACCTTCTTCAGTCTTTGTCTGTTGCGCTGTTGGTATATTTAAACTAGGAGAGAACGTGGTGCAACGGCAACCCATAAAACACTTCACGAATACGGTAAAATCCTGAAGTGTGATCATGGGCAAAGGGCAGTTCATCCCGTGTTCCGAAGTTTCCTCTGCGCTGTACCGCTCTCTTGCGGCAGAGTGTACTATGAGTAGACTTGTTGGGGCCTAAATACTAACCTGACGTTGCTATCAAAAGTTCTACTAGCCATAACATGGCTCCAGATTGAGGACACTGCCGAAGCAAGCCGGTAAGAAAGAAAACGCCGGTCATGTTGAAAAGTGGTGTTCATACAGGCCGAGAGATTGTTGAGGGATATCGTATGTATATAGATGTTTCCTAATGCACCGGCCAGACAAATATGCCATTGCACTCAATCGAAAAGGAATTTTTGAATATTTTGTCTTCACATCTTTCTTTTGTATTAGCCAGGTGTTATTCTGACCCTACTGTAGGGTGTGACGGGGCCCGAAATAGCTATTAAGTTTTGAACGTGTACTGGTGTCGTCCGGTGTTTGTCCCTCGTGTGTGACCGCGCTACATGTTCACCAGAATGTGGTAACGTAGAGTACGCCCAAGTTGCTCAACTACTATATTAGTACCATTCATAATCTCTAAGAGGTAGTGACTAAAATAAAAGCCACACGCGTCTCCGTGAGGGACCTTGGTATCCCTTATGCATATTTTATTCTAAGTGACAAACTTTAATACTTGTAGTTTGTCTGCAAATGTGTCAACAGTACGCCTGTTACAAAACAATCGTCATAATTGCGATGTTGTGGTTGCAATAAATGTCAGTTACATAGGCACGTTTTTGACATTTGTTATCTGATAACTCTTATAGAAAATGTTCACTTTCGGCAGCAATAATAAATAGATAGGCCACGCTGCAAAATCTCCATGAAAGCTCACCACAAAAACCTGACACACGAACTGCATCCAGCATTTTTTTAACCGTGTATATATGTGATTCGTACGTGATGTTCGTGCGTTGCGTCTCTCTATAAACATTCTAGCACTGTTTTTTCTCTAAGATGTTCGAACATTATTCAAAGCACTCTCTTCCACTCCAATAAAATGTCAAAACATAACTCACCCATCGGGAAAGCACAGGCAATAAGAAGTGCTAATAGCGTGTGGCATGTCACGAATGTACCAAACGACGCCCCCACGAGAGATCCATCAGCATTTTGAAGATATTGGTAGCTCACGGGGACGTTAGGGTAGACCCGATTATAAATGCTATCAAACATTTCTTTCCTTCTTTCGCGGTCCTGTGAACTTCCTGTTGTATCCTCGTAGGTTTTATGCGGGCGATATGTTTCCGAGACAACCATGGTTACCACCATCGCAAAAATGGCTTCAATTCCGGAAACACACCAGGCAGAAAGAAAATGTCCAATCCAGAATACGCTCGAAGAAAGACCCATTACTTCTTGTAGCTCCTGAAATAATAAAAAAATAAAAATTGAACAGATTTATTTGGTTAGTCGTATCGTCATAAAAACTTGTGTGCCGGCACTACCACCTGTTTTGCACAGGGCGCCCTGCGCCGCCGAAGTCCCATGAGTGATTACGCCACCAAAGCGCAATAACTGCGGTGCGCCGCTGTTTGCCTTTTCTTTTAACCCCCAATTACATGGTTTATTCTCCTCAGTCCCGGAGTACACAAATGGGTACTGTTGTTTGAAAGGCTACAAAGAACCACAATTCGATATTCGCTTGTTCAAAGTCATCTTGCCACAATAGGCATATGTTGCTTTCCTTAAGTACTCAGAAGTGTTGCCGTGTGTCCAGTCATATTCGAAAAAGAAAAGAACAAAACTGGCTGCGCACTGCACAAGTGCTCGGCTGCGCGCTCGTGGTACGTAAATGTTATTTTTCTTAGTTGTAGCATAACGACAACATCTATGGTACATTCCTGGATGCCTAAAATATCATATTGCAAGTCATTTCGGTCTTCTGCGTTTGTTGCACGCAATCATACAGACTTGATAAGTTCAGGATAAACGTATGGGCACTGCGGGTTTCGGTTGTGTTTCTAACGCTTGACAGTTAGGCACCCGAGTAGCTGACTAGCCATGCTAGCTAAGAGTATTTTACTGCTAGTACCAGTCAGCGGCGAAGGACTGAGTGTGGCACACCGTGCCCATGCCCCCTCCCTCCCCCCCCCCCCATTCGCACTTCGAATTTTTCCACTTCCACTTCATGTAATCCCCCCTTCCACTTGTAATCCCACTTCCACTTCTACTTCCGCGGCATGGAAAGTTCACACCTAAAAAAAGTGCCGCTACCCCGTAGGCTAGGGGTCTCAAACTCACCTCAGCCAGCGGGCCTCAAGGGCTGGAGCAGTGAAGAAGGTAAAAGTGGGGGGGGGGGGAGACAGTTTGCCAGCAAACGTTGCCATTTGAAAGAAAACTGTCCGATATGTCATATGCAAGTCATTTCTGAAGAAGATTTTATCTCAGGATTCCAAAATTAGGTCGAGATACTGATCTCCAACATTGACTCAAATCTCACTGCCGATTCAGGAATATAATTTTTCTTTCACGGTTACGTTTCAAAACAAGGTGAACACATGGGATGCCTCACGAAGACTATGTAGCTCATAGGCATGAGTGGTTTAAAGAAAATAAATACAATAATAAATAAATAAAACATACCTAAGAAAATAAATACAATGGGGGGCAAAGATAGTTATGTGCGGGCCGCGGGCTGCAACTGAGAGCCTCGCGGGCCGCATGCGGGCCGCGTGTTTGAGACCCCTGCCGTAGGCGATGGCAAATCAACACTGAGACAATTGAAGTGTGATGTTTTCAATGTTCGCGCATTTTCTATGTTCACACCAAATTTTGAAACCACCGTTATATTTCTCGAGTTCGTAATTTTTCTGCGTTTCTTTTTTTGGGCACGAAGCCAAATAAGATAATTTCGCAAAAACGCTTTTCGTTAGTGCATTCTCGGGTCTGACGCAGTTATAAAAAGTGGCTTCGAAAATTATTTGCTCCGCTTTTATCTTCAACATAAAAGAACGTAAGCAAAGATTTGCAGATATATTGAGACTGTGTTAATGAAGATATTGATTTGTGCCAGATAAGGCACATCAGCTAGATAGGCTAGCGGTATTGCTGTCATGGTTGAAAAACAGTCTCCCTGTTTATGTTCTTTTAGCGTGATTTCTAGAATAAAGCAAATAAAGTATTTCCTATGTGCAGGCATAATTGAACATTTCACTTAGGGTATCTGGACGCCGACGTCTCTATGATGGCCCCAGACAGTTTTGCCTAGTCGCATGATGCCAGCTTGCTATATTTCATGCCCGATTCATGAGGCCCTGACTTCTGGTTGGAAGCATTTTTTATGTAACCACTCCAATAATGTAACAAAAATTGCCAGGTACTGTTTCTGGCACTTAAGATTTTCGTGAAGCCTCTCAAAACCTACCACCCCAACGTGAATTTTCTAAAACAAAGCTGCGCTGCATAATCTCAAAGCCTGTGCTTTCCTTATAGTTGTGTTGTGCAGCACAAGATAAACGCCAGCATACTGCGCATTTGGCCGCTGAAATGCACACTGTGCCAAATATTGCACATACTAACTTATCGCATTGTGCCGCATTGGCAAAGAGAATTGGCAAAGCCAACAACGAGCATTCATTTTTAAAGCCACAAGATATGCCAAAATAATTTTTATGCGTCTGCAGCTAAAAAAAAAGCTGCAACAAAAGAAAGAGCGATCACCGTTGTTAGCGTACCAAACATGAAAGTGCACTAAAAAACTATCTGACGTCTGTTTCGCGTATTTCTATATGAATTGCAGCACTTTTTGTACTTTGGGAATTCTTCTGGCAGTATTATTTTCGCTGTCGACTCTCTTGTGCCCACGATCAAAATGGTAATTGGTATGTGGCAAGTATGGGATGACATGAAGCAGGGGGTTAATGCGAACGGGGGAATCTTTGGTGTAAAGTACACCACACCATCGGGAATTGTTCACTCAGTAGACGGTCCATTCCGGCAAACGCTGATTAGCTGGAGCAGGGCTAGCAGCGTGCCTTCTGTTTGGGGTTCTGCCGCAACGTCATTCTGATTTCACGAAGCTTTCACAACTCTGCACAAATGAGAGGCACGGAATGATCTTCAAGGCACAACACGCAGCCGCCAGAGATCCGATTTTTGGTGTACATCTCAGGGGTTGTGAATCAACTCTAATCGAGTTAGCCCACGAGCTACGTTAAGTGTGGCCGCTTGTCTAAGGCACCAGCGAAGGTAGTTATGTATTCACAGCATTGTTCTCAAACATCCTGGGACAAGTTCATATGCGAGTGGAGACTTGTCAAGTTTGTTTTCGTGTCCTGTTTTTTTACCTTTCCACTACATTTTCTTCTCAATCCAGCAATGTCTTCGCGGGTTCGGAGCGACGACGTGGGCAAGAAAGCGATCACGTCGCGGCTCGCCGGTTTTTCGAGTCACTGAATGCGCTGTGCCGAAATAGACATATCTATTAGATAGACACATCCAGAACATATTTCCGCAAGTTGTGGAAACTTTCTCCCATCATTCTCACGAGAACTGCATGCACTCAACGCTGCGGCATCTACCAGCATTAAAGGACCCGACAACTAGACAGCTGATGTGATTAGATGCTGGTGGAAATGAAACAAGAGTGAAATATAGTGGCGGATTGAACTATTTTTCGTCGATCTCAGAAGGATGTACATTTAAATCTCGTTTATTGGTCGCCGAAAAGAAAGGAATGTCACGCAATGAAGCAGAAGCGCGTTATAGCTGGATTATGGAGTCGTTGATTTTGCTGTGCGTAGTATGACGCTTTCATAGCACCGTAATTGGGGCTCAAAATTAGCGTTCACATATTATCCATCCCCGCTCTACACTGTGTTGCCAACGAGGAAAGAGAAGTTGCAGGCTGAGTTACAGCCTTCGCCGCAACTAGTTGAACATGAGCGCGTTTCACGCTGCGAATGCGCGCGTGCTCCCCGCGCAAGAATGAAACTCTCTCGCGGGTCCCCTCACACGGCTTGCAGCATGTGTTGTTGTGAGAGTGCGACTTGACAGGCGATTGCAAACGCGGAAAATGTTTCACACATTAGCCACGTTGCCATTCCGCGATTAGACACTCTGACCGTTGAGATTTTCAGAAGAGTTGATAGGCGGGCTAGTTGGTGTAGATTCATTATGACAACTTGCCAGCGCAAACAAACAGGACGAAGTAAGAAGGTACACAAACAAGCGCAGATACGGAGGGTCAACTGATACAAATATTACTGTTCATTATAAAAAAAGGCTTCAGCAATCTCCCTAGTCCTCGCGTCATGATGGGCATACAAAACAGAGGTGCATGGAAATTCTGGTGCGCAACCACACTTTGCGAAATGGACGGACAAGTGTAAACCTGGGGCAGACTTTAGCGCGTTGCAGTGCTCTCGCAAGCGTACATTCAAGCAACGTACAGTCTCTCCGATATATACCCTGCTGCAGGACAATGGTTTGCAATAAACAACCTTTGTTCGACAGTTCATAAAACGATTGACATGATTGACACCGCATCCCTTTTTGGAGGGGCAACCATCATTTTGCTTTTTATGTCAATCTTTGAACACAACTGCTGCAGTTTTTTTGGTGGCGAAAAAAACAACTTCAGCGTTAAATTTTCTTGCGAATATTTTCATTCTATGGGAAAAACTCATGCACATATGGTACAGCCGCAAACATCTGTCGCTTTTTTGCAGCATCACTGGAGCATAATTTTTCTTTCTTCTTCCGCGAAACCTTTTTAGCGGCGAACACCAGAATATTAGTCAGACAGCCAGCATCTTGGAATGTAGTTATTTGTTTTTAAAAAAACACACACTATATGGTGGCAACATTACTTTGTAACGGCTGAATTTCGAGGCTAACCTTCAACGGGGGAGAATAGGACCAGTATTAGTGACTCGACTGAAAAGGCAACTCAAGATCGAGAAACTGCCATTTATTGTCTCGCGAACCTCATGTGTGAAACGCTATCTGTGCCCATTTTGCTTAAAGATTTCGGTAGCCTGAGCTCGGTTCTGATCCATAAAAAGACATTCGACTAGCAGGAGGTAATAATCGGCATATCTGAAAACAGTGATGAAAAGATTGCTCAGTGCAGTTTTGAAAACCCTATTCAAATAACTTACGAAGATATCACACAGGACGGTTGCTACTAGACATCCAATAGAAATTCCGGATTTTTGGATGTAATACTTATCGCCCCAACCTACGCGAGTAAAGTTGAGGCAAAACAGGAGTAGTTCGAGAAAACTATCAAGAGACATCATGCATTTGTTGATGAATGAAAATTCATCATTTTCCTGGGTGATACAGTCTTTGACACACTTGATATGTTCAACGTCAGGCACTGAGTAGAAGAAGTCAACTATGTCAATGCTAAAACCACTGCTATTAGACACTTGTTTGTTTGTTAAAAATTCAACAACCTGGTTAGACCCTTTTACTAGAAAAGAATCTTGAAACTTCAGGGTAGACAGGTGAAATTGAAGGAAAGCTTAAACTTCATGTTGCCAAGTACCACGTTCTGTGATTATCACTCGAAAGGGAATGTCCACTTTATATGTCTTTCGCAGAAAAAATGGTTCTTGCGCCGTTTTTTAGCTCTTTTAACTGAAGTCACTAGTCGACACATATTGCTGGCCTCCATTGCAATGGCTCGTTTTTTAACCTCAGCTGGTTTCTGAGAAACTTCCCTGAAGTTTTTCCCAATCGCGGTGAACGCCTTTGAAGCGTTTGTGTACCTTCTTACTTTGTCCCGTTTGTTTGCGCTGCCAAGTTGTCAGGATGAGATTTTCGTTGGGCTTAGGAAAACAGGTGCCATAAAAATTGGTTGCCCGTGGCTTTTCAAGTTCCGATGCAAAAAAAATGCGACGCAACATTTTTTTACACTATTAGACGACAGTAAAAAAAAATATCATTCCAGAGCATCAGCATTCCCGAAGATAAACGTATAGTATTGTCTGTATCCCTCTATCTGCATTCGGAGACACTTTTTTGCCTTTTTCCAAATCTATCTCCAGATTATCCCGTTACGTTGGAGGTAAATGTATCTGAGTAACTGTATTTTAGGCTTCCAGCGCGCGCATTTCGATATATGTATTACGGACTACTTTTTTGACCATCTCTGCCCAGCCCTGGGTGGTAGCTTTGTCAAGCTGTTCATTCGACTGCAACAGGGCTACAGAGCGAACTTTCAACGAACACAGAAGACATGACACTGCACAGCACTTTTCGTATGCATTGATAGGCGGTATCCGAGATACACGTATGTCGTAAAGTATATTGTCAGGTGGTCGTTACGTTGAAGAAGGTAGCAGCCAGTATGCTGATGACAGCAATTCAAACTACAGTAATACGTGCCGCAGACAAATCGCGGGCAACAGAGCGTTGGCCCTCGACGAAAATTGTTCTGCGGTGAGATGCGTCGGCATTTATACATGTGGCATCTGTAGCGAAGCTTTGCAACTATACAGTGGCTCGTCCTCTCCAGCGCCTTCTAGTGAGTCGCCCTCTTCGAAGAGAAAGAGCAGCTCGGGCTGAGAGTCGGTCCCCGCCTTGACTGTCGCTGTCGTGCATCGTCGCCGAGTGCCCGCCAATAAACGTCTTAACAATTTGGTGGAGAGTGCTGTGCCCATAAGACAACTTCGGTCCGCATTCGATGCCCTTGGAGCTTCGATCCCGTACCGTACCATCTACCATGCCCGAAGACGCCGCTCAGCAAACGCTTCCTCCTGCGCCGACGCCATGTCCCGGTGTCTCCCGCATCCGCGACCCTCCTGCATTCACCGGCGCGGATGGCACCGACTTCGAGGACTGGCCCGCCATTTACGAACGCGTGAGCGTCCCCAATAAATGGGACGAGGCAGGCAAACTTAGCAGCCTGCAGGTTTTCTACCTCGCGGGTGTGGCCGGCATGTGGTATAACAAGCACGCACCCGATTTCCCGACTTGGTCCGCTTTTAAGACCGCCGTCGTCGACGTGTTCGGCCGTCGTGCCGTACGTAAGCTGCAAGCCGAACAGCGTTTGCGTGAACGAGCACAGCAGTCCGACGAGTCATTCAGTAGCTGCATCGATGACATGCTTGACTTGTGCAAGAAAGTAGACGCGAGCATGTCGGAGTCTGACATAATCACGCATGTTCTGAAAAGCATCGTCACCATGCTCCTGGCCAAGAACCCTCGCACTGTTGCAGAGGTCATTACGCTGTGCCAAAGTTACGAGGAGCTGCGCCGGCAGCGCTTGATGACCCGTCGACCGCCGTCACGCGACGCCGATCTTGCGGGCTTGTCGGCCGTTTCTGACCACATCACCTTGCTCGCCGAAATCAAGTGGTTCGTGCGTGACGAAATTGACGGCCAGGTCTCTTTACTGGCTTTCGCTCCACCGCAACATGTTGAACAGCCGTCAACTACACTTCTGCCTCCCCTCCGCCGAGCGATTCAGCAGGAAATCGCGAAGGTCATTCCTGAATACCACGAGCCGCCTCCAGTACCTACGCCACTAAGCTACGCACAAGTTGTTGCCAGGCCGCCCCCAGTGATTCCTGTGGCTGGCCCGCTTAATTACACCGAAGCCGTCGCCAGACCCCAAACCTTCGACGCAACTGTGCCGCATACATACGCCGACGTCGTCCACGTGTCCTGACTGCCGCCCACCATGCAGTCACATCAGCAGCCGCCTCGGCCATCGCGTTCTGCGACATGGATGGGAAACGCGAACCGATGGCGCACTTCCTACAACCGCCCCATCTCCTTTGCCTGCGGTTGCGCCGGTCACGTCGCACGCTATTGCAATCGCGTGCAGCAGCCTCGGGTCGCATCCAGCCTTCCCAGCGAATCGAGCCGCCCTTATTGTGACAAACCGCCGCCTATGTCACTGACGTCCCGCCCCGCACCATCTACACGCCGTTCACCGTTTCCACGACGTCGCTCTCTGTCGCCGATGCGGCCACGTCCGCCCGCACGCGACCAGGAAAACTAGTCGTCGCAGTCCAGGAGGCAAGGCCTGCGGCGCTGTCGAACTGCAAAAGCCCTCAGAGAAGCCCATCGAACGTGACGAACGTGTTTGTGGACGGTGTTCGCGCATCTGCCCTTGTAGATACTGGAGCCGCCGTATCCGTCATGGACGCAAAACTTAGCCGATTACTGCGCAAAGTGACGACGCCACTTTCTGGGCTCTCCCTCCGTACAGCCAGCGCCCAAAGCATTCACCCTACAGCGGTGTGCACAGCCCGCCTTATGAATCAGGACGCGATGTACGCCGTCGAACTGATCATAATTCCTGCATGCTTTCACGACGTCATCCTGGGATGGGACTTTCTCTCCCGCCACGACGCCCTCATTCATTGCGCACCAGCTGAAATAGAGCTCTCACCTTTCGCTGATTTGACGCCAGCCGACAGTCCATCGGCTGCAAGCAAGGTACTCACCAAAATGTCAGCAAAATAGTCAAGACGACACCCAAATGTCAGCAAAATAGTCAACGGCGGTGTCGGTCTACGGCGCCAGTCTTTCCGACACCGTTGCACTCCTCTCGCCATCCGACCTTGTTTTCATGAGGAAATGCTTGCTGGTTCCTTTCGCGACCGTGAAAGTCACTCACGGCAGCACCTCTATTTTCCTTATGAATTCATTCCCGTACAGTGTTACGTTGGTGCGAGGGGAATGTCTCGGCAGCGTGGAACCCATCCAAGACGCACAAGTTATGGATGAACCCTATTACACGCACTGCCCAAGTTCCAGTACGCTCAGTGCTGTTTCTACATCTGCTTCATCCGCTGATGTATTAGGTTCCTCCATTCCCGACAACCTTACGCCGGTCCAGCGTTCCCAGCTTCTAGGCCTGTTGGAAGAATTTCGCTCTTTTTTCGATGTCGCTCAACCTTCTCTCAGCCGCACGTCCGCCGTTACGCATCGCATCGGCACAGGCGCCCAACCACCACTGCGGCAACGTCCATATCGCGTATCTCCCACAGAACGCCGTGTAATCAACGAGCAAGCCGACGACATGCTTCGACGCGACGTTAGTCGACCCTCTAACAGCTCCTGGGCGTCTCCTGTTGTTCTCGTTGCGAAGAAGGGCGGTTTTGTGCGGTTCTGTGTGGACTACCGACGCCTCAACAAGATCACTCGTAAGGACGTGTATCCACTACCGCGAATAGACGACACAACTGACAGCCTGCAAGGAGCAGAATTCTTTTCATCTCTCGATTTTCGCTCAGGGTGCTGGCAAGTACCTATGGCTGAAGACGCTCGACTGAAGACCGCCTTTGTCACGCCCGACGGCTTGTACGAATTCAACGTCATGCCGTTTGGGCTGTGCAATGCGCCCGCCACCTTTGAGCGCATGATGGATACCGTTCTGCGCAACCTGAAATGGCACACGTTCCTGTGCTTCCTCGACGACGTCGTAGTTTTCGCTCCGGACTTCTCCACGCATCTTCAACGTCTGCGACATGTTGTGACGCGCTTGAGTGACGCCGGTCTCCAACTGAACCTAAAGAAGTGCCGATTTGCAGCACAGCAGCTGACAATACTTGGCTACGTCGTGTCCAAGGACGGAATTCTCCCCGATCCGGCCAAGCTTCGGGCCGTGACCGAGTTCCCCAAGCCGACATCCGTCAAGGAACTGCGCAGTTTCGTAGGACTGTGTTCCTACTTTCGGCGCTTCATTCGAAACTTCGCGACTATCATATCGCCGCTGACGAAGCTCCTCGGAAGGAACGGGACTCGCCATTCGTGGTCGTCAAAGTGCGACGACGCTTTCGCAGCGCTCCGTCGTTTGTTGACGTCGCCTCCCATACTACGCCAGTACGACCCTACAGCGCCTACAGAGGTACATACGGACGCCAGTGGTGTTCGCCTCGGCGCTGTCCTTGCGCAGCGCAAACCTGGGTTTCCGGAATATGTCGTGGCGTATGCAAGCCGTACGCTTACAAAATCCGAGACCAATTACACCGTCACGGAGAAAGAATAACTGGCAATCGTCTGGGCCCTTTCGATGTTCGGACCTTATTTGTATCGTCACACATATGGTGTCGTCACCGACCATCACGCACTGTGCTGGTTGTCATTGAAGGATCCCGCAGGCCGTCTCACCCGTCGGGCACTTCACCTGCAAGACTACGACATCCGCATGCTGTACCGCAACGGGCGCCAGCATGCTGACGCCGACGGCCTGTCGCGCTCTCCCTTGCCTGACGACAATGCGCACATCTCGGCGTCTCACCCTGCTGTTTCTTCCATCGACCTTCATACCATCGCTACCGGACAGAGCAAGGATCAATGGATTGCCTCACTGGTAGACTTGTTGACTGATCCATCGGCAACACCACCCACTCGCGCGTTGCGTAGTCAAGCCCACCATTTCGTCGTTCGCGACGACCTCAACCACCGACGCAATTACAACGGTGACGGCCGCCAGTGGCTACTAGTCATACCCCGCAGTCTGCGCTCTGACATATGCGAGTCGTTCCACTCTGATCCGCAATGTGCGCGCTCCGGGGTATCGAAGACTTACCACCGCATTCGCCAACGGTACTTTTGGCGAGGGATGTACCGCTACGCGCAGAAATTCGTTCGCTCCGGCATAGATTGTCAGCGCCGCAAAACTTCAACGCACCTGACGCCGGCAGGTCGGCAACCTCTACCTTGCCCTGACCGGCCGTTTGGGCTCGTTGGTATCGATTTGTATGGGCCACTTCCGCTAACGTCGGCTGGTAACCGCTGGGTCATCGTCGCTGTAGACCACCTCACGCAATACGCCGAAACCGTCGCCCTCCCCGCGGCTACAGCGCGTCATGTGGCCTCCTTCCTGCTCCAACGATTTATGCTGCGTCACGGTCCACCCCAGGAACTGCTCAGTGATCGAGGCCGTGTTTTCCTGTCCTAAGTCGTCGAAGCCATTCTCAAACAGTGCAACGTTGTTCACCGCAAAACTGCTGGTTACCACCCGCAAACGAATGACCTCACCGAACGCTTCAACCGTACGCTCGGCGACATGCTCTCCATGTTGATAACGTCATCCTACCCCATGTGCAGAACTTCAATTATATTGCCATGCCACCAATTTCCATTGATCATTCCGGTATCGCTAAGCTCATAAATGACTTGCCCATTCACTCATCCCCTGGCCATGACAATATTGGTACCAAATTTCTGAAAAGCACCGTTACTTACAGTTCAGTGATACTAACAAAATGTTTCAACAGTCCTTAGATACATCAACCATTCCTGCACAATGGAAAATCGGGAGGGTGGTTCCAATCTTTCAGTCGGGTAATAAACACTCTCCAAAAAATTATCGCCCTATCTCGTTAACAAGCACTTCCTGTAAGTTATTATAACATGTCATTTTCACGAACCTCATTAACTTCCTTGAATCGAATTCTTTTTTCACACCAGCACAACATGGTTTTCGCAAACATTTTTCATGCGATACACAGCTCATATATTTCACTCACAAACTGCATCAGATTTTAGACCGTTCATCATGTGCTGATTGCATTTTTTAGACTTCAGTAAGGCTTTCGATAAAGTCTTTCACCACCTACTACTCTTCAAACTGAGCCTACTAAATATCGACAATAGTTTACTAAAGTGGATTGAGTGTTTTTTGTATAACCGTGTTCAATACGTTACTGCTAACAGTCACAATTCGTCATTTTCTGCTGTCCACTCAGGTGTACCGTAAGGGTCAGTTCTTTGTCCACTTTTGTTTCTAATTTATATTAATGACCTCACGTCTTCACTCTCTTTTAACATTCATCTTTTTGCAGATGACTGCGTCATTTTTCGTGAAATAACCAGTAATAATGAGAGTTTACGCCTCCAATCTGACCTTAACACCATAGCAGCTTGGTGCAGCACATGGCGAATGGATTTAAACATTGCTAAATGTAAGGTAATGCGCGTAACCAGATCTGCTAACACCCCACTAAAATACTACTTAAGCAACGTCCCGCTTGATCCAGTCTCCTCGTATAAATACCTCGGCATTCTGATCACATCTAACTTATCTTGGGCACCCCACATCGCATACATTACTAATAATGCTAATCGCATGTTAGGCTACATACGTCGTAACTTTTCAAAGGCACCATCTGCACTAAAACTACTGTTGTATAAAACATTAATACGTTCCAAACTTGAATATGCATCATCAGTGTGGGATCCTTACCACGATAACTTGACTACTTCACTTGAACTCGTACAGAATAACTCCGCCCGTTTCATACTTTCTAACTACAATCGCATCGCCAGTATTAGTTCCATGAAATCCAGCCTAGGCATTCCCTCTCTCTCATCCCGTCGGAAAATATCACGTTTAAGCACATTTCACAAATTATTCCATCATCCCACCCTACATAACCAACTAATCCTCAATCCTCAGTACATATCTCATCGCATCGACCATCGTCATAAGGTTGGCATCGGATCCTGCAACTCCCAGTGTTTTATCGATCATTCATACCTCGTACATCAGTAGATTGGAACCACCTTCCCGAAGACATCGTCACTATTACTAATAACAATATTTTCCGTCAAACATTACTCAGTATTGTATAAGGTAAACGTTACTCAAAATTGTATTATGTTTTTAGTGTATTATGTTCACCGTCGTTGCACAGATACTATTGTATAATCAGGAGTTTTTTCTTTATTTTTATTTGTTGCATTGTTTATTGTCATGCTCTATTTTTTTTCTTTTTTCTTTCTTTTCCTTCTTTTTTTCTTTTGTAAACTTTGTTTCCACTCCCCTCTATAATGCCATAGGCCCTGAGGGTAAATAAAATGAAATGAAATGAAATGTACGTCGCCGCCGATCACACTAATTGGGATGCCATTCTGCCGTTCGTCACCTACGCCTATAATACCGCCCCTCAGAGCGCTACTGGTTTTTCACCTTTCTTATTATTATATGGAAGACACCCGTCGCACACCATCGACACGATACTTCCATACAAGCCGGATCCATCTGAGTGTGCGCCTATTTCTGACACAGCCAGGCTTGCTGAAGAGTGTCGAGAGGTTGCAAAGACCTTTACTACACATGATCAAGAGCGGGAGAAGAGGATTCGCGCTGACACCAGCACTTCTGCGCCCACGTTCCTCCCTGGAGCGCTCGTATGGCTCTCGATCCCTACCACTGCAACTGGCCTCTCGTCAAAACTACTACCCAAATACGAGGCCCCTACCGTGTTGTCGAACGCACTTCCCCTGTGAGATACCTGATCGAACCCATCGAACCATCTTCGGACATGCGCTGTCGAGGGCGCACATTGTCAACGTGGAGCGCCTCAAGGTCTACCATGACCCGCTCATAGTAACCAGCTGTTAGGTCGCCAGGCGGCTCCTTTTTCGTACCCGGGGTAATTGAAGGGAAGCTTTTGAACTATACAGTGGGTCGTCCTCTCCAGTGCCTTCTAGTGGGTCGCCCTCTTCGAAGAGAAAGAACAGCTCGTGCTGAGAGTCAGTCCCCGCCTTGACTGTCGCTGTCGTGCATCGTCGCCGAGTGCCCGCCAATAAACGTCCTAACACATTGAACATTGTAGTGTTATCGCTGGTGCTCGCGCAAGCTCTCGAGTAAACATGACAGCTCGCGTCGTGCGGGTAATCTTAACCCATTAGGAACCGGTTTCTTTTTTTGTGTCTTGTGAAAGCAGATGCAGTTTTTTATCGTATCGACATCTGTATAAATGACACTAAAAATTTCACCGTGAACGAGCTTAGTTTACTAAATATGGCCCGTGACCATATGGTCACGCTAGGCCCTTAGGCTAGCGCAAAAATCACAAAGTGACGCATTTTATTTCATGCCTTGAGAGATCGCAAAAAAACTTAGGTATTTGTTGGGCACTCATTGTAAAATTATGTGAATCACGCAATGCACATGCCGACGTCCCATTTATTGCACTGTGTGGCCACCGTGCTGTTGCAATTGTCTCTAGCACAACTGCGCCTTATGCCGTTAGGCAGAGCTTCAGTGAAGTGGACTCTTTGGTCATTCAAAATGTAGACCATAAGGTGCACTGTCAACAAGCGTCGACGTTCTTCGACAGCCAGTTTGTTTGGGCTTGTTATCCCATCTTGTCAGATAGGTTTGAGGGATTTGCGTCCGGAATTCAAATTGTGTGACGTTAGATCATGTGCTGCCCATAAGGACCGCATCTCGCTTTTGGCTACGTCGCAAAGTGAATATCGCTCCACAGCATTTCCGGCGATGACTTCAAATCCGGTAGGCATCTGCGTTCGTATTCATCTGGTAATGCCTCCTGTGAGGCAGTTATATTGGGTAACGGCGTTAGGGCGATGCTCTTGCATATTCTTCTGTGCGCTTGAACATAACTTCGCGTTAGCGCTTTTATCTCCTACACCTAAGCAGAAATTTGCTGATCCATAGCCTTGTTCCTCATACTCTACTTCATTTTCATCACAGTCGCAACCACCGATGCGACGGCCGCAAGCAAGCATCGTTTTAGCACCTGCTCTAAGCGGCCTACTAGTTGGGTTCTCTACTCTTTAGGTGCACTGAACGCCAGGTGGTCGAACTTTATGGAGCGCTCCACTACGGCGTCCCTCATAATCGCGTCATGGTTTTGGGTCGTTAAATCCCAGTAGTTAATATATAAAATACCTAGGTTGCCTATGAGACTACAATAATTCATATTTGCGATATCTTCGTCTGAGTAGGTGCTGCCTCCGATAGCTCAATGTAGATAGCCGACACATCTTTATCGTCCTCTTGAAGTATTCTGGCTATATCATTTAGAGTATACCTGGGCATACAATAAATTGACACGGGAGTGCAGTGTAATCACTAGAGGCCGGATTTTTAGGCACTAAAAATCGCGTTTTAGGCGCCAAAAATAGGCAGGTAGAACACAGTTTTAGGCCCCTAAAATCGTAAATATAGGCACAATAATTTTTTACAATAACTCAGCTTTTCGAATAAGGATGTGCGCGACCTGGTCTACGACAGGAATGCAAACAAATGCTATATTTTATGATTGTACAAAGGCGTTAATGATTTAACATAGCCGTGCAATGGTCCCTTTTCGGGCACGGTTTCCAGAACACGGTATCTCCTTTTATTGTCCAGAATGGTAAGTTAAGTGTCCACCATCGAATAAACACGCTCCTGGGTCTGCTGCTTTTCGGCATGGCTGGGAAGGGCAGCACATGATTCAATAGCCAGACCGCTAAAGGGCCAGAAGGGTCTGTTAGCCTCGTATTGGCCGGGTCTAATAGCGCAGGGTCAATTTCTCCTCTTTGTGTGAACACCATACAGGGCCCCTTACCAGGTTGTGAGCGTTTCGAGTTAGAAGTCTAATGAATGCATTGCGCTAACGATCCCGTCTGCCAATATTTGCAACGCTACGCTCCCCGGAAGGAGGTGAAATGTCAGACTGAATGCCTCGTGCCCTTTATCTCACGGGCGCGCGCACCAATGTGGGGGCGTGAAGTTCAACAAGGAATGGTCCTGTGTTTGTCACAGTAGTACATGAAACTGCGAGAATTATTCGAGGCTACATGTGTAATTTGTGCAATCTGTTGCTTGAAAAGAAGAATGAAAGTTGATAGAAATACTAAGACATACAAACGGAATGTGTGCGCGTTTTTCTTTAGTTTTTTCTTCGAATCGAGAGCGATGCGAGACTTAGCCGCCTATATTTCTTTTGTGTTCGTGTTCTCGCCGTTCCCGCGTCGTGCCGGCGCCAGCCCCTGACAACGCTTAGCATGTTTTTGGTGCATCGTCCCTTACAGCAGTTCCAGGTGTGCGACGCGCTGTGTCGTGGTAAGGATACAGGATCCATGCCAGCCTCTCCAAACGCATAGACGGATCCATCCCACAGAAACAGGTAGTACACTATAGAGCGAACGCCGAAACGATACAACACCGCTTGTGCGCACGACCTGCCTTGGGCATATCATGTGTACATAGTGTAATCTTGCGTGCGCATGGCGTGTTGATGCATCAACGTCGTGTGATCTTCCGGCTCCGAGTTTCTCTGATACCGAAGAGGGCAGGGAAGGAATATGGCTTGCGAGTGGCAGAGGTTTCAAGATCACCTACCGGCATCATGCTTTCGCGGCTCGTAATGAACCAATTAAAAGGTTCTTGTGGTACAAAGCTCTTCATTGGGCACCCGAACACTTCCGGTATCTGACTAAAATTTCTCATGTGGCCCTACAAAAAGCGTAAAACGAAGCAACGAACTCAACCAAAATACGGAGCCTAAGGGCCTCGCGTGGCAATATGGTAACACGTAAAAGAACACGCTTGCTCGCGAGCACGACTTTTTTTAATCTACTTCAAATTTTCACCGAAGATTGCATAGGGTATGTGCTCTACAAGAATAATATTACAAAGAAATATATGTTTACCCGAAGGACGTTGCATGCCGACGCGCCAAAGTGTAGAACCACTATTTCTCGCATGTTTTAGCAGCTCCCCCAAAAAACAGAGAAAACCTCTACCACATGGTGTCTGCAAGGACCACCCTGAGCTATCACAAGGCGTACTGCCGTGATTTTGGCGGGGTTTTTCAAACCTATACAAATTGAAAGGCTTTGTCGGGATTTGCATGACCATATGGTCACGCCGGTACCTAATGGGTTAACCGACGGAGCTCAAACAACTGTAAAGCTTCGCAAACAGCAGCTTTTTGTGGGTGAAACGCGAATACATCAAAATGAGATGATAAACGCGGATGGCCCTGGCCCCCCTCTGAAAGCATGTAACATGAAACAAAAACCTTGAAGTGAGCAGAACAAGCCCTAAGGTCCCATGTATTTAAGGCTTCTTTAAGACCCATTTTCCCTGAAACTACTATATAGAAAGCTTTTGCGTTTGTTTCATTGTAATCATGACCATTATCTTCTTGCTATGAAACTAGAATTACAACGGCCTTTCAAATGTTGACATTTTTGGGGATTTTTTAACGAGCAAGTAACTTTATCATAATTTTTGCAATAAAACTGCCAAAAAATAAAAAGTATTCTGCATGCACACACCATTATAGATCAGTAGCTTTGTGATGCTATTTGGTTTTAACTGGCAAAAAATCAGTCCTCTGTTTATAACGTTGTTTTGATAATGGGGCAACAGTAACAAAAAACATTGATTTGAGTTATTTTCACTTACAGAGCAAAAACAATTTTATGTTTCCCCCAAGAAGATGAACTGGGCAATTTAATAGAAACATGCCAGATAATCATCCCAGGAATCAACTTCTGGCTTATTTTCTTGTTTTCTTTGTTCTCTGGCTTGTTTTGTCATATTTCCTGCCTCTCTGTTGGCCCAATACGTCCGATGGCGGTCAACCTCACTAAAGCTTATCACAGTGTTGCGCCTCACGGATATGCCAAACTGCCTTGGGAATGTTTACTCGGGCCGTGCAGGCCTTGTTGATAGTTAAGTGGTTTCAAAGGTGGCAGTTCTGACGATTTTCATTCCAAGGAACACCATCCATTGTTTTCTCTACGAGTACCATGGTCCCTCCCCATTGTGTGCAGACGCGGTCACTCATAATCACGGTGTGTACAAGACGCTTCCGTGGCGCTTCAGCTTCGCAAGCCCTTAGCTCGCAGTCGGCTTGCCGGCGCTGCCATGCAGCAGCCGCTCTGCCAGCCGGTATCCGCCGCGCTGCGATCTATCGAAGTGCACTTCATGACAGCCGCTGTAGAAAGAGCGCGCGCCGGGGGAGCGCGAGTGCTTTCATCGATGCGACTCAGCGCCGTTAGCGGTCTGCACTCAAACTAGAGCACACGCCGGAGTGGAGCGAGCGCGCTCAGCTGCGCCTTTAGCGGGCGCTCCGAGTGCTATCGTGTCACGACGGACAACAGAGGGACAAGCCCCGACCATAAGCTGCTTCGCATATAAAAAGATGTTGCTCGGCTTGGCCTCGTAGTCTCAGTTGCGAAATTTTGAGACCCTTTCGAACTTGTTGAGCTAGGCTTCGGGGTGTTTAGTTGGCCATCCAAGGAAGGTCAGCGTCTCTCTGGGTGGCTGCATCACAATCGCTGCAGAGGACGCAGTAGCTGTCACCGTGTCGGTTGTTGTCTTCGCCAAGGCTTTTGTTTTGTCCGTCGGAGTCCGTGCTAGAGGGGGGGGGGGGGGGGGGTAGAACTTACAGTCTGCTCCTGGCTCGACTGTCCGTGATGGGGTCGGTGTCTTCGTCACGGATCGGGCTGGGTCCACGATTTGACGGTGGCGTCCGGAACATGAATGAACTGCACTTCCACCTGATGTTACGTCGTCGTGACATTGACAAAAGCAGCAGTCAGCGTGGTAAATATAAATTGGTCATTTGGGCATTCCTCTGCCCGAGAAAGCACAGTCAAACTTAAGCAATACACAGTGCGCACTGATAGCGGCGAACAGAGCGTCGGCCGTCGACAAACTGATCTGTGGTGAGGAGCATCGGAATTTAATTTGGCAACGAACATTCGATCCTTGTCACGCTTGCCCGCGTAAGCCCTCGAACAAACCTTACTGTTCGCGCCCTGCGTGTAATCTTAAACAGAGGAGCTCAAACAATCGTCAAGCGTCGTAAACTTCCAGCGTGGTGTGCGCACGGCAACAAAAACAGTTTTTGTATGTGAAATACGAAAACGTCGAAATCAGACAATAAACGCGCGCTTCAATATCTTAGGTTTACCATCGTATAACATTTCTGACGTGCTACCACAAAAAGTTTTACGTTTTTTTTTCTAACTGCTGAATGCGTCATTTATAGTACTGCACACCTTCCGCTTCAGTTTTCCGTAATATGAATGCAATGTTCATAGATTTTCTTTTGCATACTGCACTTCTCATTTTCGAATACCATTCCTTGTTAAAAAAAGAAATAATAGGGTGATCTAGATTGTATAAATTAGGATACTATTTTTTTGTCTTTTTTGTGTCCTGCTAAAGATGTAGGTAGAGTTTCTTACTTAGTAACGGTATCGTGGAGTGTATATCAGGCGCATTAACAACAATTGTATTTCCTTTTAGTTCATAATATTAAAATTATGGAATTCATTTCAAATGTAATCTCGGTACAACTTCTATAACACAAAGGCTGAGGCAAGTGCGAGAAATGCCGCGTCTGATATAATTTAGAGCTTAAGTATTCCGGCTTGAATACAAACATTCGTCTAGCTATAGAAAGAAAATGTAATATTATTCCGATCCCACCTATACAATTGCACACTCCACACAGAATTGCATAGACCGCACAAATCTGTTTGTACCAAGCCTGTGTGTAAAGAAAACTAGGTCATCTGAGTGATGCACATACCTTGAGGCCTGACCCTAACTCCGTAGTGACGTCTCTTATGCGCCAGACCAGGGGCAGGCAAAAGCCAATTGTCGTAGCTAAGAAAAATCCATTTCTGTAGCCATAGATGTCGTACACTGGTGGTGGCGCAGGCATAACGGCTCTGTAGAGCTGAAAGTAAACAGCAAGGAACGATTGATGCATGCACTTTTTTCCGCAAAAGTTTCCGGGACCTGTGGCGCGTGGCGGAGCGACAGAAAAACAAGCCCCTGAAACTTCATAAACTGGCCAGATATGTGGAAGAAAGCGTGCCTTTTCTCTTTTGCCCCTTCTGCCCCATCTCCGAGGCAAAATCCTCTTCGGTATTGGCCAACTGCCGTCACATGGGACCACGCGGAGCGTCTGCTTGTTTACAGTTGCTTGCGAGTGTCATCCATTGTTGTCAAACATAGGATAATTACCCTTCTTAAAGGATGTTTACGAATTTTTTCGCCCTGCGTAGGGTAGTAGGACGGAGATACGATTTTCTTTAAAAAAATGTACGCTAATTTCCGCATGAGGAAATAATGAAGACCATCCTCTTGACAATTTCGAGGGGTTACAGTCATAAATAGATGCCAAAAATAAATTTTTTCATTGAATAAAAGTGGAACTGTTTTCATTCATATGTCATCATCACAAGGCTCATGCTTTTTTTCCCTCTCCATCATCTTCCATTGGTTCGGTGCGTGGAGGGGCGTTTAAATTTTGCGTTCGTCGTTGGCTCCATTTACTAGGATGAAACATCATCCTGATGTGATGACGTCACCGCATGATGTCATCGTGACGTCAAAGACCACGAAAGTTTGTGACACCGCCGGTGCATCGCAGTGACGTAACTGGGACATCACAATGTGGTGCCAAATGATGACGCCATCATATGAAATCCTCGCTTTGTCACTGCTGGGCGGATCCCGGGGGCACGTGAGGTGCAGAAAGCTTCCAATGTCTCCGATCCCTGAGGCAGTGAAAAACCACACTTTATGCACAAATCTTTCGAGGGCAGGGGGATCAGTACAACCCACTGAGAAGAAGAAAAAAGAAAACGACTTGCACCTTCAAGTCCTCTTTGGCAAATGCATAAGGAACCATGTGAGCTCTTTGACGACAGTAGATGGATCGATGAAAAAGCATCCCTTTTATAACGGTGTGGTGGGCTGCGCTTCAGCAAGCTCAAGATTGTTTTTAACACGAAAGTGTTTATGCCGGGGATCACCAACACTTAAGTGACGTAGTTCTGTCACGGATATGACGTTTACAAAATGGGCGCAACAAAACGAGGAAAATAAATCTTTCAGAAAACTGTTCCCCGCCCAGAATCGAACCTCCGACTCATCGGCCCGCGACGCTTTGCGCCCACCGCTCTACCGACTTAGCTATTGAGAGATGGAAGATACTGTACAAAGGCGCCTTATATCTCTCACACATACTCTCTCGCTCAGTGCTCTCTGTTGGCGGGGCGCGGCGTTACCACCGTCTGTGAGCGATGAAGAGAAGTAACACGGCATGACACTTACTAGCACCGATGGAGAACGATTCATCAACGGCGCAGTTAAAGAATGATGTCCGAGATTGAGCGGCGGCGCGCAGTCTCGGAGGTCATGGTTAAAGCGTCTCGATAACAGCAACAAACTGGCCACGCTAACATCGGTGGTCGCCCTAGACACAGTTATCTACCAATCTAGTTATGTTCATTGCCTTTGCTTCGTGAGAGGATGTGACGGCTCGTTGTCGGATTCGGGCAGCTTCCACTTGTAGTAACGTTGTTTCACCGCCGACTACTTCGAGTGCAATAGCACCGCCAAATAAAACTGCTGCAGTAATCGGTGCAGAAAGGCAATGGTGTCGACAGGAGAATGTGGTGCCGTAATGGAGTGAGACGGAGGTCAGCGGGACGTGGAACGCTTGCGCGCGTTCGCGGCTCACGCTACGAAGCTGTGCCTCCCGTGTTGCTGAAGAGCTGTGTGGTAGTCATAGGCGTGCGCAAGGCTCCGCTTCAGGGGGGGGGGGGGGGGGGGGCTAAGGTTCGTCGCACCGCACCCCTCCCTGCTCAGTGAATGTATGGGGCAGACTTTGCGCCCCCCTTCCCCCTTCTTAGGTGACTTGAGGGGGCGGCACCCGCTGCCCTCCCGCCAGCTGTAGGCTTGCTGATTTTGCTCCTAGTTTTTTTTCCAACTATCTCTCTATTATATTTTTTTTCTTTCTTTCGGCTTTCTTTCATGTTTCGAAGTCTTTTTCAAAACCAAATATGAAATTGCTGAAGTCGCTACTTATTTCCGCCCCATTACACGTCTGTACGTCATAATGTGTAGTATAGTCTGAACATTAGTATTGTTACACTGGGCTATTTTAGGGCGTAGGGTAAAATGCAGGGTAATAAATAAAATGTTTTCTATGGTAAAGTCGGATAATTTTGACCATGACATAGGGTATTAGTCAAAAAGTGGTTTGCAACACTGCTGTCATCTTTACTCCAGAAGCAAGCACTCGGTGGTGCACAGCACATGTGTTTTATGGATACGCACTTTCCATTCCGCATGCGTTGTGCTCTGAAATACCTTGCACACCAGACCGAAGTCACTGTTGCTTGCCATGGTGGCTGCTGCGCCTTCAGATGCCATAAATATCAAGCGAAAAGGAAGAGCTGTTACGACGGAAGACATGGTTGCGCAGAATCGGGAGGAAGAATTTTAGGCCCATATTTTCGACGTGGCTATTCAAGGTAAGTTGCGAGTCTCTCACTTCCCATCGAGATTCGCTCTAGTCGATGCGTCCTAGAACGCCGTAGACAAGTGGAAATTATTTGTGCAGCACGTTACTGTTCCTCCTCCTCGTTTTATTACTACTTCTTCGTGGTGTGTACTTTTTTGGGGGGACACGTGGTCACGTTTTCTGCTTGACGTGATGCGCCATCCGCCTTGAGTTCGTGGTATTGGTTTGTGCGCCTAGCAGCATGCATGCCGACTGACGATCGGAAATATATTGCAAAACTTTAGAGATTCGGCGACGTTCTTTCAAAGCAACAAAGCTGGTGTGCAAAAATTCACATAATGAGTGGTACCCTGTTTTTTCTTGCGTGCAAAGCGTGCGTGCCCATACAAGTCACACGATTCGCTCATAGTTTTAAAACCTCACGTATACGTGCTATTTTTGCAAGCAGGTTTAAGTGCTATTTTGTGTGAAGGTTTGTATCCACGAGTGCAGTTCTCACGCAGAAAACGTTCACGATGGTACGCAAGTTTATTTGATTGCTTGCTTGTTCATTCAGAAACATAGTTCGCATGTGAAATACGTCAATGAGTTGTGTTTGCGCAACATGATTGGTGCGTCTAACCTTTTAACAAAAGATGCAACGCTTTCTAATTTCTCCCTTGAAAATTATGTGTGCCTTCTGCCGCATTTGTCTCTTAACGAAGCTCTGAGCTACTGCTTGCACTGACAGTCATTGCTATCTGCAAATATCTTTTTACTTACATGACACATCTTCTTGCTGGGGTGCTATCTGGCATTTGCTCTTCATTTATTCTAATGTGCTGCAGATATAATTACTAGCATGAACAGCAATGCCTACTGCGTAGTACATCTGATATTAACGCTTCTAAGACCATTTCTCCGAGGATCATTGTGAGCCTTAATTCCTCTGCAAATTCTGAATAAAGAAGCTATGACCTGTTGCTGTACCAAGTATATTCAGACACCGCAGTTTACCTAAAGTCAGGAAGCCACCTTTGGAGCGCAGGGATGGTAATGATTCTGGAAACGCTGCCGTCCGAACTTTACTTTTTTATGCCCACAAACGAACATTTTACCTGCTTTCTAAGATTATGGTGCTTTGCTGCCGAGCCATGCAGCTTCATCAAATACTCTGGCTTTGAATGGTACATGCGTGTTCATGCTACCTATTCATCTGTAGTTATGAAATACTTTATTAAGGCGAAAGCCTCAGTTGCCTTATCAAACGCAAAAAAGTGAGAGGCATTGGCGCCACCACGACTGATGAAAAAATTATCATGACGTGATGACGTTACCATATGCCTTCATGACGATATAAGAAATTCCGTAAATTTCTGACGACATCGTCACATCACATCGTCCCTTGGTCAAATGTGAGGGGGGTCATGAATGCAACGCATGATCATGTGAGCTGCGGAAAACTTTCAGTGGGTGCCGGGGGAAGTGGAGTTCTTACGAAATAATTTGCGACGAAACTGTTAGTTGGTCAGTACACTTAGGGACACTTCTGACAAAAACTCACAGGGTCCTATATACATTAGCCAAATACGACTGGAAGGCGAAAGCCATCGTTTTCTTTTGCTTCAGTTGATGCACTGATCATCCCACGCCCTCATCTCAAAGCTTTCTGAACCTAACGTGCTTTTGCACTCTCGGCAAAATTGGAGCTATTGCAAAGTTTTGCACTGCCTTCGGCCCGCTGATCTCGGAGGCAGTGCAAAGCGATGGTGTCAAGTAATGAACTCTTAATGTGCTGTCCCTTTATGTGACGTCATGATGAAGATACCAATTCCGGCGACCTTTGACGTCGTGTGAGAACGTCACCACGTCATGATGTTTTTTTTTTTCATCACTCGAGTGATGCCAAAAATCATCATCACGAACATCATTGACACGATCATTTCGCGTGCAACGCCGACAGTAAATGTTGATATTTGTTGAGGCATCTAAGGATTTGGCCTTAAAATGTGGACCAATGCTGGAGACAGTGTAAGGGGGAAGCGCACAATGCTGATTCTCGAAGAAGCATCAGATGACGCCATCATTTGACATCAAATGGCGATGTTACCATCTAGTGACGTAAACCTTCATTTGGATGTACATTTGTGACATAAGGAAAAAAAGCGTAAATTCAAGGGCTCATTTTGCTTTGCTAGACACAATATTAATGGTAATTATCAGAAAGGATGCGAAATTATTAGTAGTAATTAGTAGTAATTATAATGGAAACATGAAGAGCGAAATTTTGACGAAAAGATAACTTGCGGGCGACAGGGACCGAACCTGCGACTTTCGAATGCCGCGTATCATGCTCTACCAACGTACATTGGCGCTAACAAAGAAAAACGACCCCTTAAATTTACACTGCTTTTCTTCTTTCATAGAAAGGGTCTCGTTCTGGCAGACTTGATACCTTCAGGTAGCATGCGAAGGATTATGGGCCAGCTGCCAGCTCGCGATAAGATCACGTGCTACGTGACGCAAAGAGGCAGAGAAATAGTGTTCCACCCTCGCCTTAATGGCTGTACTGGCGGCGCCAACTTTCCCTCCCACATTAAAATTCATATATATAGTGTATAAAGTGGACGGAGGGATGACCGCCACCGTAGCTCAGTTGGCAGAGCATCGGACGCGTTATCCAAAGGTCGCATGATTGGTCGCTGCCGGCGGCAAGTTATCTTTTGAAGAATAACGGCTATTTGGCCTAGTTGGTTAAACTGCATAATGAAAGGGTTTGTAGCGCTCGTGTCGTCCCTTTTTTCTTACCGTTCCTCGCTGTTAAGCCTGTGTTTCAGCACTACGGTGCTTGCGCTGCAAACCCTTTCAATATCCAATTTATCATTGCCTGCACTTCCTTTTAGATGTGAAGCATCTTATGGCGAAGCTTAATCCGGTGGTGGTGGTGGTGGTGGTGTGCGGCGTGACCTCCCTTACTGCGTATGCGCAAACCCATTCAAAAAAATAAAAAAAAACTCCTCTCCCCCTCTCTCTCCTCTAGGCATCCCTCCCCGCGGCAACCACACCCTCACTGCGCATGCGCCTCCCCTCCTCTCTCCCCTCCTATGCTCCCCCCTCTCTCCTCTAGGCATCCCTGCCCACGCTCCCACTGCGCATGTACGTCCCCCTCTCTCTCACCTCTCCTACGCTCCCCCCTCTCTCCTCTAGGCATCCCTGCCCACAGCGTCCACACCCCACTGCGCATGCGCGTCCCCCCTCTCTCTCTCCTCTCCTACGCTCCACCCCTCTCTCGCCTCGCGACGCCGACGCAGGCAGCGTCTGCTAGCGAGTTTGTTGGCTTGAAAAAACCGACTGCTCGCGCTGCACAACCGTTCACTGTCCATCCCGTTTATATAGCAATGGATCTTGACCTCCAAGGTGGTGCCGGTGGGAGATTTCTCCTGTGCGTTGTTGAACAATAAAAATTCGCAGCGTGCGCGTTAACTAAAAGCGCACTGCGGGTCTCTGTGTCCAGTCGGAGTGTTCTGTCTCTCATTGCCCATTAGCAGCGATTGGCATGTTCCAGTAGGAAACACCGCTCCATCACTGCGTGCTTTGCGCCTCCTCAGTTTTCTCTCCTGCGCAACGCTGCGATAGCGCCAGCGTCAACGCCACCGCCAGTGTAAGCGTTAGCGCCCGCTGCTTCACATCTACACATGGTTCCCTTTAGCGGGAGATGGTGTAATTTTTTCTTCACAATTACATTACAATTACAACTAATAACATCCCATGTACTTTCCTTGGTATCCTTGCATGTCAATGCTCGTTAATATTTCATGATATAATTAGGTTAAATAGCCACGTGACAGTACCATTACACACAACGTAACATTTCACATATCATCGCGCGAACTGTTACAGGGCTTCATAATCTCGTCCTGATTTCTTACGTAGCGTCAGAAGTTGATCGCGTGGGTTTTCGCACCATGGTATAAATAACGACGGATCTTTCGCTCCACGAGCAATAAAATGCTTTCCCGACATGTAAATAACCCCCCTTAGCAGATTACAGCCGTGGTTCTCTACAGGTTCGCAGAATGGGAGGGGGGGGGGGGGGTACATGGCAATTCATGCCCTTGCTTCTCTTAGCTAATGAATACATCACAGACAGGCCTGCTAAACTCTGTACAGATGACCTGTTCAAGACGTCCTTCACAGCTGTGGTTCAAAATGAGCGAGACATACTGGTTGGTTTCAGGGATCGACTTGGTCCACATCTTCCATAAAAAAATATTGGAACACATTTGCACCAGTAAAGATGATCCATTTGTTTTGGTCACTTAAGGTTCTTGTGCACTTCCTGCGTCCTCAACTGGTAGTTGTATTATCCTTGGTTACTGCAACTTGGAGGGTAATTATGGTGCGATAAATATTGCATTTGCCGCAAGGTCTTCGATTCGTGTTCTCCACACATTGTTCTAATTGAAATGCAGCTCCCAAAGACAGCGCTAACCATAGGCGTGCGGACGAGGGGGGCAGAGGGGGGCGGCCGCCCCCCTTAGTCACCAAGAGGGGGAGCGCAAAATCTGCCCCATACATTGACTTAATAGGGAGGGGGGGGCGCTGCGATGAACCTTCGCCCCCCCCCCCCTTATGGGGTACCCTGGGCACGCCTATGGCGCTAACAACCTCGTTACTTGCGTTCCGCTTGAAGCTGCTGCTCATCAAGACTGTAAGGTGTCATTTCTACTTTCTGGATGTATAACATACCACTTATGTTATGATGTTTTTTATGCCTACAGTATCCTGCAGCAATTCAGGTTGCCTGGGGAAGCTACACACTCCACTCCCATTTCTCACAAGGGTAAGAGGCCTATAAAGGAAGTTGTAGATGCTGTGTACCTGGTAGTAATGACATCATATGCAGAAGCTCTCTGCAGCTTTGCTACATTGTTGCAACAGAATTACACCAGTCACGGAATTTCGTGTATTGGCCGCAAATTTGCAGTTCAGCAGACGCTTTCACAAGATGGGCCTCATCTTTGCGACACTGTAGCACTCATATGTTCTTCAGTAATCAACGTCTGTTTTATTCTACTCAGCAGCACTATCATCATTCCAAAATCCGGCAGCGAGTTTGTCTAAAACTCCTTCAACAATGTTTCTACTGCATATTATGCGACATTGAAGTACTAGAGTTGCGTGAGATGTCTCAGTTCCTACATATTTATTTTTCTGTGTCCCGACCAGCTTCACATGGCAGTGAGAGCGCAGGCGCGCACCTCCTGCTGTCAGCTGCATCACATGTCGCAGGTATGAGGTATACGAGTTTGGCGGAATTGCGCACCTAGTTTTATACCCTATGCGGCACTACACAGAGCTCTCACGGGCCACCGTTACGCTCGTGAAGATATTTTAGGATTAGTTATCAAAACAGCATATAGTGATGATCATATATTTGCATGAGCCATCGGAGAGAAATTATAAGCTCTGCAAAAAAAAAAAAGATACATGGTTTCTCTCGCAGTGCTCTCGCCTCTAATTTTTTTTTCATTTGTGTGATATCCAGGAAATATATTTTCGAAAAGGAGTGTGCGGCGTTACATAAGTGCGCTAATATCTCTCAAACAACATATATTAAAAGAAAACGATACGAAGAGCTCGACGGCTTGTGCAATTGCTTACAGCGCACTGCCTGGCAAGCGCGCTTACTCTGCGACATGTCGTGTGCTATGCAGCAGCAAGGTAGGTGGTGCCAGGGGCGAAAAAAAATTCCCCATCTCCCGCTAAAGGGAACCATGTGTGGATGCGAAGCAACGGGGAGATAATTAGCTTGAGCGGGACGAACGTCACCGCTCTCATTTCACGGCAGCGGTCCGGGCACTCATCGCGGCGCTGCACAGGAGAGAGAATGAGGCGCGCTCGCTCCGTCATTTTCATACCGCGGAACTACCGTGGCGCCCCCAGCGGAGTATGCAGCTGTCACACCACCTGTCGTGCGCGCCGCTCAGTAGAGGATTCCTAGGGGAGAGGACGGGGGGGGGGGGGGCGTAGGAGAAGAGAGAGAGGCGAGGGGACGTGCAAGCGCTGTGGGGGGTGTGGGACGCGGGAGCCGCTCCGCAGAGTAGAGGATTCCTAGAGGAGAGAGGGGGGAGAGGACGCGCATGCACTGTGGGGATGTGGGACACCGGAACCGCTCCGTAGAGTAGAATATTCCTAGAGGAGAGAGGGGGGAGAGCACGCGCATGCGCTGTGGGGATGTCGGACGCGGGCACCGCTCCGTAGAGTAGATGCTTCCTAGAGTAGAGAGAGGGGGTGAGCGTAGGAGAGGATAGGGGAGGGGACGCGCATGCGCTGTGGGGAGTGTGGGACGCGGGAAGGAGGGACGGACTAAGCCCCCCTCCAAACACATGCAAGCAAGATCAAGGAATGGGGTCAACCTGGGCGAAAGACACCACCTGCCTAGCCATTGCTAAGCAGCCTCTGTGCTCTCGGCCATGACTCTGATGACTGTGGTAGTTAGTGCTTGACGGCCTTCATATTACTACAGTGTCCTGGTTCGCATAATGGGTGCTTCCCTACTTCATGAAAGTGGCGGGACGGGGGGACGGGGGACGCGGGACGCGGGGGGACGGACATAGCCCCCGAGCATAAGATGCTTCGCATCTAAAAAAGCCCCAAGAGGAGGAGACCGAGGAACAACGAGAGCGTAAAAGGAGAGTATCGGTACTTTACGAAGTTTCAGGGGATTTACGGAAAACTGCGTTGCTGTGCGACGCCGTCACGCAGTGTGGTGTTGAGGCTATCGGCCGTGGCCTCCGCGATTAGCGACTGTGCGATTAGGCTACGCGCCATTGTAATACCTAATCACGGAGGTCACCGCCGCTACAGTAGGAATTTTCCAAATAACCGCAAGACATGACACGGAGAATCCGTTAAATAACACGGCAGCATGGACCCGAGTAAACCTGTCCTGTGGTGCTCTGCACTTCAAGGAGCACACAATGCGAAGGTCCTATAATCGTGCAGAGCTTAAGCTCAACGTGGAGTTAGTCACTGGTAACTCCAGCATGCGTGTGTAGAAGACTTGCACCCAACAATCGGCAGAATAAAAGTATAGAGAGTTAGGTGAGTTGGTGTCAATACATTTTGGGAATAATTCAGCGCACACTCAATAGACGATGATCGAAGGAATGAAGACAAAGGTGCGTGAACTGTCAACTCAGTTTATTGGTGAAAAGGATGTATGGGTACAGATTTTCACATGTCGTGCTCTCACTTACGGATACTGCTCTCCTAAGTCACAACCATGAAGACATGCTCACGACATGGGACACGTATGTAGAGGAATGGAAGAAGTGCTTCGCGGATTCAATAACGAAGAAAAAGCGAGCCCCACACACTCTGTCCCAAAAAGCCCAGATCCCCACGACAAATGCTCCATGTACATCGAAGAGATCCTGAAGCTTTGTAGTGTCGTGACTCCCAGTATGTCCGACGAAAATAAAGTGGGGCATCTTCTTAAAGGCATTGCAGAAGATGTGCACCAGTTTCTCATTGCCCAAGAGAGCCGAGCATCAGTGTCCGAGGTAATGCAACACTGTCGTACGTTCGAAGCGCTGAAGATGCGTCGTATAGCGCCGAAATTTGGCCGCCTGTCTAAAGTATCGACAGTAACGAGCGTTGACGCTAGCTCACCATTCGACCTTTCATCAGCGATACGGCAGATGGTAAGGGAGCAACTACTCCGCTGCCACGGAATTGGCCATTTCAGTGTTGTCGACTCCAGAGGCAATGTGCCCGAACTACGGCTTTCGTTGTGGCAACCATCCGTAAACGCACCAGAGAAAAACATTTATCAAGCCATGCCCCAGTCTGCACCCGCAAGCGGACCTGGCTTCAACGACGAGCAGAAGCGTCGCAACACTTATCCGATGCCACAGTTCAGCCCGACATATTCAACGACGAGGGTGTACAGAGACCATGACAATCGGGACGGATATCCAATGCTTGTTCAGGAAACTGAGGGGTTGCAGCAGCATTGCCAAATTTCGGCCTCTACCCCTCGTGGGCTACAAGTGCGGTCTTCCAGGTCATATATCCAGGTTTTGCGAACGTCGACGCCCATTCCGTGAAGAGCCCTCACCAGCATCCTACCAAATTATGTTATCATCTGTGGGCGCACTTTTGACGAGCACAACGCACGTCTCGACACTGTCCTCAGCTGTACACAGAATGTTTGTCTTATGCTTAAATAAAAAAAAGTGTCATTTTGTTGAACGTCAAGCCTTCGTGTTGGGACACCTAGTGGACAAAGAAGGCGCTAGGCCCCACCCTGCAAAGACGGCGGCTGTTGAAGCATTCGAGCCACCTCAGTCTGTGAAAGAACTTCGCAGTTTCTTTGCGCTATGCACCTACTTTAAACTATTCATTCCTGGCTTTGTTGACGTCGCTTATACCTTGACAAGCCTAATGCACAGGAACACCCGCTTCGAGAGGACGCCCGAGTGTTCGGCTTCTATTTGACAACTGAAGTTTCCGCTGACGTCGCAGAAAATACTGCGGCACTTCAATCCATCTGCGCCAACAGAGGTCCACACAGATGTTAGTGGTGTAGGCCTTGACGCTGTTCTTGTTCGGCGATTGTACAGTAAAGAATATGATATCGCCTGCACAAGCCGGTCATTAACCCTTTCAGTCCCAGTGATTCCAATTGGAATCATAAATTATGTAGGTCAGTCAGCAAGCATCTGGTAAAGATAAAGCGTTGCTCTTCCTCAAGAGCCCGCATTTAGCATCTGCCTTACATGTGGTGTCAACATGGTACGCACAATAAAGCGAGGTCGCGTCTGAACGAAGAAATTACAGAAGCCGTCGTGCTGTTCGCGCATTTCGCTGAGGCAGCGTCTTCTTTCACCGTGCAGAGATAGGGCATTTATTTTAGTTCTGTGCCGGAAATTTGAATTTTGGCTATTGGACATTATGCTATCCCATCTAAATAACATTTTAAGTCATAAATGAGGTAAAACTTATGGAATTATTATTAAATAATAATTATTTACTTCACTGAAAAGTGGGAGCAAATAGTTTTCAGTTTTTTTTTTGGACTACCAGGATCATGCGCATCTCAAAATGTAAAAACTATTTCCTTACGTTGAAAATAGTTAATTCGGGACTGAAAGGGTTAAGCAAACACGAACGCAACTACATGGTTGCTGAACAGGAATGTCTCGCCATTATTTTCCCTGTGCAGCGGTTTCCATCGTACCTGTATAGGCATGAGTTTAAGATCATCACCGACCAGCACTCCCTGTGCTGGCTTGTCAATGTTCATGATGCGTCGCGACGTCTCACCCGGTGGGCCCTCATTTTGCCAGAGTACAGCTTCATGTTTCCTACTAGAGCGGGCGACTGCATCCTGACGCTGACTGCCTTTCTAGTATGCCTCTTCGCGAAACGGAATGCGTCGCTGACAGCTTTGTTCATTTGATTGCAACCGTACATCAGGATTTTCCACATGTCGCAACCTTCGCAAGAGAACAGCGAGCGCGTCCGAGTTTAGAGCCACTTTTAACTGCCGCGAAGAAGTCGATGGTCTTTCCATTCTGTGTTCGAGATGGGTTGTTATACAAAAAAAAATTTCTCAGTGACAGGTGCATAGAGTTTCTTCTTGAGCTGCCAGAAGCCCTCCACTCTTCTGTATTGCACGTCGTGCACGATGACCCAAATTCAGGACACCTAGGATCCACGCGGACACTCCAGCATGCCAAGGACAGGTTTTACTGGCCTGAAATGCGCAAGACGACGCAGACATACGTAGCCAGCTGTGTCAAGTGCCGAAGCCACAAGAGAGCTACTACAGCCCCAGGCGATTGCCTAAAGCCCGTGGTGCCACCCAGCTACCCTTTGAACAAGTAGGCACTGACCTGATAGGACTGTTCCCACGCTCATCCAGAGGCAAACGTTGGACCATAGTAGGTGCCAATTAGCTCACTCGGTTCTGAGGCGGCAGCGCTACCCTTTGTAACTGCAAACGAAGTGCCAAAGTGTGTGCTGCATTGGATATTACTTCGTCATGGTCGTCCTCGCTTCATCATTAGTACTCGTGGCCCTCAGTTCACCGCTGATGTTGTTGAAGAACTTCTATGTCTGTGTGCCTCAAATCTACGACATTCAACGCCCTATCACCCTCAGACCAATGGCTTGACTGAGCGCATGAATAGAACACTCGTGAACATGATATCCATGTACGTCAGCCCAGAACACTATAACTGGGATATAGTGCTGCCGTTTGAGAGGTACTCATATAATACCGCGCAGCATGAAACCAATGGATACAACCCGTTTTTCGTTCTTTACGCTCGTCCACTGATGTACACTGTAGACACTATCTTTGCATTCTGAAATCACAACGACGCTTGTATCGCGGAAACGCCCTGCCGGGCGGAGGAGGCTCGGCGCCTCGCTCGATTGCGAACTCTGGCTTCACAAGAACACTATAAATCCCGGTATCATAGTCGACACTGTCACGCCACCTACAATCCTGGTGACCTAGTGTGTCTATGGATTCCGGTACGGAAATGCGAACTGTGTAAATAACTGCTCACTGTATACGTTGGACCGTTTGTTGTGATAGAGCGTCTCAGTGAGCTGAAATATATGATTGCACCGAAGACCGAAGTCTTGCATATAGCACGCTTGAAGCCCTTTCCTCAGCGACCCTCCCACTGACGTCTCGTCCGGAGGGCTTCGTCATCACGAGGAACAGTGTTACAGTGAGTCTAATCTATATTATACGAGCAGCAGGAACAATAACAGAGGAGCCGAAAGGAAGAGGACAACGACGCGCAGTACTGGATCACGCTCATCTTCCATCTCCTTCGAATAAACCTTTCTTAAAAACCCCGTAAAAATATATTAAACCCAGGCTAGCTCAAGAGCGCATGTGTGAGACAAAACAAAAGTTGTTTACGTGCATCATGACAGTAATTTGCAGGCGAGACATCCACGAATACACCAGAAAGTAAAAGTCATGTTGCACTTCCAATTCCTTCTCAGCTATCACAACTGATGGCTGACTTACGCAGTTATCTACACACCTTTTGATATGTTAGGCTTCAGCTATTTCGCGTGTTAGTTTATTTGTGCCTTTAAAGAAGATCTCAGTGTCACACTACACAGGATGACAATGACAGTTCTTGCAATGATCGGCTAGGTGCGAGTGATTACTTTTCTCCAATGACTTTTGAGGTTCTTTAAGGCGATTATCTCACTGATGTAATCATGGCCGTAGGTTATGTCTAAGAAATAAACTACTCCGATGTTGCACCTCAGGAATTTTGCACTTTCTTTATTACTAGGGGTGTGCGAATAGTCAAATTTCATTTCGAATCGAATTCTAATCGAATAGTGCCGAATACTGGCCCAAAATATTGAATATCGAATGAAATGTCATAAGTCACATTTTATTGAAAATTGAAAACAAGTACAAAGACATGAAGTGTCTTCGTATCCTCCAGCGCATAACGCGGTAATTGAATGCTGCCGGCCGAAACAATACAAATTGTACTACAACGGTAATGTTGTGCTACACCATCAATGCTCCGTACTAAAAAATCTTCAGGTGCGCAGCGTTTCTGTCACAGCAGCGTTGAATCTGCGGGGCGGAACAATGGGAGTATGAACGAGTGGCGCAGTTTAGCAGTGGCGACTGCACAGCATGAAAAAGTTTTCCCATGTGAAGTCAATCACAGAATGTTTCGTGGGCCAAAGTCGCGACGCTTTACAGCGCTGGCGGCATACGCGACTCAACGACGCAGCAAGTTCGTGCATTTATATCGTAAGTGAAGTTCCGAAGGGCTTGGTATTTTTGCATGTGTTTTTTTACGTGAGGAAATCACGATTGTTATCTAAATAAGCATTCATTCGCTTTTGTACCAGGATATGAATGAAAGTTTTAACGAAATGCATTTGGTATCCATTAAGTTAGTTTAACCAGCACCCCTAACAAAGTTGCATCATTGGCCTTCTTCGTGTTTTATATATTCGTCGTGTCAAATTATTCCGACCTTCTAATACTAGCTAGTCGAAAGTCGAACTGAATTATTCGATTAGGTATTAATCGATTCCAATTCGAATATTAGCACAGCCCTATTTATTACCCTTAACCTGCGGACATGTCTAGATCAGTAAGACTGTTCGATGCATTAACACTCGTCTTAAAGAACATCAGAAGTCACTGGACAAGAGTAACCTCTCTCACCTAGCCGATCATTGCAAGGACTGCCATTGTCATTGTGTGGGGTGTGACACTTAGTAAACTGTTCCGCGTAACAGACGTAGACAAAAACACAGCGACACACGCGGAGCGCACATTATCACCTTTTTTTATTAGCAGAACAACTTCACCTTATATACCGATACAGAACTAGAGTGCGCATGACAGCAATTACATATCAACTGGAACCACTTAAACACGATTCATATCACTCAGATACGCGACTACGTTGTCTGATAGAGAAATAGACACCTGGCTCAAGCATTTTTCTTTTAAACTCGAGATTTTGTGAGCCTCGGTAAGCAGGCGTGTCATTTCGTTAGCGCTTTTTTGAAATTATGATGCATTTGTGAAACTCAGGTGAGCAGCCACAACTGTTCCGATGAAGTGAAAGCCATCCAACCGCCTTGTTTTCTTGCATTTTTACAAAGCACCGACTAGTTTGTCTTATGTAAGAACGGTTACTTGTTAGAGGAATTTCGTAGACAAGACCTTCATTACACTTCACTTCTGTCGTTTGATGGTTCTTAGTACATGTTTTCTTTTGATTAACCCTTTCAGCCCTGAATTTTTTTTATCGGGTAGAGAATCTTTTTCGTGCTGATTTGGCTTGACTACCAACACTAGAGCACAAAAGTAATGCAATCTGTGCACGCCATCAGCATATAAGAAAAATGGCGAGCAGCCACCACTAGAGCACAAAAGTAATGCAATCTGTGTACGCCATCAGCATATAAGAAAAATGGCGCAATGTCCGATATCCAGGACACCAGGGCTTAATGATTGTAAATGGAAATATGGTAACTTTAAATACTTCAACTTTTGTACCCTTTTTACCACGTATGATTGTCGTGTAGCTAAACATGTAGCAACGATATATTTTTTGAGCATCTGAAACTCGAACAAGCTAGTTTTTGCGCTCATGAGACACAGCTCCTCATTGAACTTGAAAGGCCGCTCTCTAATTATTGGACGCTTTGGAATATATAACATCATAAAAATTGCTGAATCTGGCTTTGCTGCATCAATGCAACTGCAGCCCATGTGTGCAAGGGCGCCTCGCCACGATGGTCTAGTGGTTATGGTGCTCGACTGCTGACCCGAAGGTCGCGGGATCGAATCCCGGCCGCGGCGGCTGCATTTTCGATGGAGGCGAAAATGTCTGAGGCCCGTGTGCTTAGATTTAGGTGCACGTTAAAGTACCCCAGGTGGTCGAAATTTCCGGAACCCTCCACTACGGCATCTCTCATAATCATATCGTGGTTTTGGGATGATAAACCCCATATATTATTATTATTATCTGCAAGGGCAAGCTCACCGAACTTCTAGCTCCCGCACGTTCCTTTCATGTTGTGACGAAAACATATTCAGACCTATTGCGTACAATCACGCTGTAGGAACTCCCTTACATATTATCTAAGGAATCATGGCTTGGTTCTCGAGTGGAATAACAAGAAAGCGGAAGCTTACACAAGCACTACGGCTTTGTATTAACATGTAATGAATTTAGGGCTCTGATAAACACTGAGCCCTCGTGTCCTATATTTAGAACATGAAGATTGTACATTACTGCGGGTGAAGCATTAATGTTAGGGAAGAGTCACTTTGTAAATAAGCAGGTCAACATGTTAGAAACACCAGTAAAAATATGGTAGCTACCGATACAATAGTTGATCACTGTAATGTCAGCAAACATACCGTTCCGGCGATTGTCGTCTTTTTCGCCTTGCGCCATCTTGCTTTCCACTTTGCAGAATGCTCCGAAAGACGACGATGAAAAAAATACTACCTATGTTTGCGCAGGTATTTTCACACTACCTCAGACACTTCTATGAAGTTCTAAGTTATTTAATTCACATTTCGTAGCAATATTTGCTTGTGTGTTTTTTATAGTACACCATGGCCGAAAGGGTTAAAATTTAGGTTGGCCATTTTGCACACATATGCAAGCTTCTGTGGGGCGGGAAAAAAATGCTTTACCTATGGCTCTCTGAGCAATTTTCTTAATGTTGTGAGGATGCTTCTGCACGTAGGGATCACCGCTAGTTTCTTTATTCCTTGCCCGACCACTCGAGAGAGTGAGCGCCCGGGCTAGATGCCCTGAGGTTCCTCGGGAGCTTCAGCGCTACGGACACAATTAGGAGCCTCGGATACCCTGCTTTCGAGAGCTGTGGCATTTGCTGGTTTAAAGACTTATCCATTAGTTGGCAGCAAGACTTTTAGAAAGCGTTTTTCATGCAAAGATTGGCGAGTGCTCTCTTGAACAATTTCTTGTGAGCCGATGTGAACGGCAAAACAGGTTTATTGGCCCGTGGTTCATAGCCCCAACAAACATCGCTTTTTTTGGAAGTGGAACCTAATATCGTGGAAACAAATGTTATCTTGGCTTGGAAGCTCATGTGTGATTTGTAAGCGCATCAAGAATTTCCCAGCAAAAGAAAGAACGTTTTCCGCTTCCTTATTAAAATCTACTGGGTCACTTTCAAAAAGAAACACAAAATCATCTACAAATCTAAAAGCTTTTGCCACCTTCATGGATGTGAGGTCAGCAGCCAGTGCCTTGTCAGGCCGAGATAAAAACAAATTGCTTAGGGCAGGTGCTATGCACGAACCTAGGCCAATACCCTTTTTTTTGTAAAAAGCATCTCTCCTCCATTTAAATCAAGGTGTATCTGAGATAAAACTGGAGCATCTCTAGAAATTGGCTGCTCGAAATACCGGAAGCATTTTGAAAAGCTACCTCACCGAAATCGTGAACAGGAGTTTCAACACTGCCTAATAAATCCTCATGAGGTAAAGTGTAAAATAGGTCAATGATTTCAATTGAAACAAATTTCAGGTTTTTTGATGGGTGAGCTTCAAAGAACAGCAAAAGATTGTTGGAATTCTTGATGAGTGAAGGGGCATCAATTGGGAGAAGTTTCAGCTGTTTCTGCAAGAATAGATATATTGCCTTTTGCCATGTACCGTGTTCGGAAACAATAAGTTTAAGGCGGGTGTATACTTCATGGGTCGTCACTGTGAAAAACACTTCAGACTGATTTTTACTGCTCTTTTCAATACTTTTATTTGACTGTGCTAGGTTCAGCCATGGACATAGTTTGTTCGCTTCGCTTTTATGTTGATGCATGGAAATAGCCATGATATCATTACAAGACTAAAACATTTCTTGCCTGGCTTTCCGGAATGCTCCGGAAGTCAGAACAGCGATACAACCCACTTTATCAGCTTGCAGCACGTATAGTTCGTGGTCCGTCCAGTAGCGCGCATCGCGTTTCAGAGGGAGTGAATGGTGTGTTCGCTTAAGTTGTGAACATTCTTAGCAGAGGTAATGCAGGCGTCTATTTCTCCTTTGAAAAAAGAAATAGCGTATCTGAGTGGCCCGGCCAGTGCTTGAGTGGTTCTTGTTGATATATACTTGCTGTTATGCGCAATGTAGTTCTGTATCGAACTATAAGGACGAGCCGTTCTGCTAATAAAAATGTTAATAGTGCGCGCTCGGTGCGTGTCTCTGTGTTCTTGTCAACGTCTGTTAGGGCAACAGTTTAAGAGTAATGACAAACTAATCACCCAAGTTGGTACTCTCCTAAAGTGACACTGGTATCTTGTTTAGTCACACAAACTTACGGGCGAAATAGCTGAAGCCTCTCATATAAAAAGTGTGTAGATAACTGCACAAGACGGCCAGAAGTTGTGCTAGCAGAGAAGAAATTAACTTTTGCAGTGCAACATGACTTTACTTTCTGCTAGAAGTTGTAGGTATCTCGCCTGAAAATTACTGTCACGATGTGTGTAAACAATTTTTGTGTCATCTCACACACATGCTCTCGAGCTAGCCTGGGTTTATATATATGTATGCGCACTTCCTTTTCACTAGTGAACAAAATGTCGAGTTTGCGCCCTCGCCCGTTTTTCTTCTTTCCTTATGATCTCGTCTTTTGTGTGCGTGCAGAATTCTTCCCAAAATGGGAAAAATCATTTTCGCTTCTGCGAACGCTGCGAAGCTGTTTTTGCAGTGTCTTTAAAGGAGTACTGACACGATTTTGGAAGATCGCAAAAAGGACATATTTCGTTTCATTGGTATGCAGTGTAAACGCCCTCGACACAGCGGAGCCAGGCGACACATATAAAATATTTTATTTTGATTTTAAAGTTTTCGTCGCTGAGCATCTGCACGCCAGCCCCACTGCAATGGACATTATCCCGACGAGTCAAGACAGTTCCTGAATTTGTGAGCTCTGCGTCCTGCGTGCAGCCTAAATCACAGAAATCGCTCTCAGGGTCACTGGACGACAATTCAATCATCGTTGTTTACGTGCACCACGAGCAGAAGACAGATTTGCCGTTAGTACGTCGCCAGTTGCTGTCTTCCCGTGACGTCACACTGCTCTGAAACGTCACTGAGAAGCCGCCCCCCTCGATACCGGAACCGAAATCGCTGTTTTATGGTAGTTAAAAATATATCGAACGCATTCCCAAGCACTACGACAATTTTATAAGTTTCTCGACACCAGTAGTTTTATTTAAAACAACAACAGTGATCCTTTAACTCTAACCACAAATGTTAAATACTGAATACAAACACCACAAATACTCCAACACGTTCAGAGAATTCCGGGTAGCCAAAATATTACCGGAGTTCCCGGCCATGCACATTATGATGTCATAGTTTCAAGACACCAAGCCTGAATTTGTACAGGCTTGAACTACAACATTGTAAACGTCATTGGTCAATTAAGAAACCATGTCAAAATATAGCTAAGCTGACATCTCAGCCCAATTTCGCTCTCGTATACTCCAGCTTGTAAAGCTGGCACACGTGGTGCTTTGAAATGAGGAACACAACTTTGAATATACTGGAGCCCCAGGTATTTCGATGCATCACTGATGCGCAGAGAACGTTCTGAGATGTGTAAATAGAAACAATTAGCACCTAAACATATACGTAGAAATTCGTCACAAAAGCCAATGAAAAAGAAACATCAAACATTCTAAAGGCTTTCTAAAAATTTTAGCGAGCGTATCAAACGACTGATATATTTTAGCAATTTTCCACCTATCCAGTTGTGTAGTTTAAGACACACTGTTGTGTGTTGATAAGTTAGTTTAGGCAACTAAATTTCTCTGCGAAAACTTATCTGTAGGCTATTCTCCGTCACAGATGTATTGATCAATGAAAAGGTCAACTTCAAAGGTATGATTACAATATTTGCCGTCGATATAACTCCGAGCGTGACGACACGATATTCCAGTTCTTTTTGTTATTTGGACATAGCTCGCCAAAATTTCTTGAAATTTGAAGCTAGATTTCTCACAACCTTGACAGACAACGTATATCGTTTTTACTTATAGAAACTAGATGGTTACTCTCGAAATCTATGTCGCCTTCGTGACTAGTGCGGCACTTCGTGGTGGTGTCACCATATGCATATTTTTGTTTGAGCATTATGTCGCAGCAAGCAAAGTGTTTTAGCTAGCGCGATAGAGCGGTATACTAATAAAAGAAAAATAACTTTCACCGTTAGTGTTTCTTTAATAAGGCTGTGTTGAATTGATACACACTGAGCTTTTGATCTACATTTATGGAGAACAATAAAATAAATGTTCGGAAACTGGTGTGCCTTAGAAATACAGGTTGAATTTTGCCGCAGGAAGTTACGAAAGGAGAACAGAGAAGAAGAAAAAAACAAAAAACGAAAAAAACCACACTGGATATTTTTTATCTTTCGTTTTAGTGGTGACGGACAAAGAAGTCCCCGTCTGCGTGCTACAGTAATGTGCGCGTTCCGTGGCATTAAGCATTCGAACTATCATTTTGTAGTTTGAAATGAAATGCACGAAACTACAAAATAATTTTGCCCAGCCAGAGGACCAATCTTGAAATAAAACGAAACATAATGAATTACAGTGAAACCTCGGTGATACGAATTTCAGGGGACCACTAAAAATATTCGTATCATCCGAAATTCGTATCATCAGAAAGCCTAAAAAATGTGCTTGCGACAAAAGAAAGCTCGCGTACATTTTCATTTATTGTTTTTCAGGGCCGCAGCAACTTAAGGAAGAACTCTGAATTGTTGTCAGTTAAGTTTTTAAATGTCCGCAATCACACCGGTACTCGTAAATATACGGTCCGTACGCACGTGTTTAATTGATGAACCAGGTGCGTTGTAACCCGCGACAGCAGTAGCCCCTTCCAAATTTTAGTATGCTTTTTCGCATGACACGGAATTACTGCGGTGAAAGTAACTGAAGAAGTGCTTTGACGCGATAGATCAAGGCCACAAAATTACAGAACCATGGTGCTATGTTATGATTTTGTTATTGCGAAAGTGTTGGGGATGTTTTTTTTTTTTTTAGGGGGGGGGGAGATTTACGGCCCTGCTCGCACAAATACGATCTCAACAGTCGCGCATGTTGACGTTTTGAGGCCTGACTCGTTCGTCAAGAGAGTCCTCGCTTTCTTTCGGTCCTCGTCCACCTTTCATAGGACGTCTGATGCACGAGGCAGGCACGTGTAAACACAGTACAACGACATTAGCCCGCGTCGACGCGTTAGAAAAAAAAGCATGGCGCCAATGCCCCCTGTAATCTAAACGCGAAGGCACACGGAGGCACATTAGAGCCTCAAAGATTCGCGCACACAATCCCGGAGGCCGTGACGCGTCTCTGAAGGTTTATTCTGACCGTAAGAAATAAAATATTTTTCTTACACCGTGATTCTGACGATTTGGTGGTGCGGCGCGCATGCCCGCTCTTGCGTTGCCGCGCTCGCACATGCTTGGCGCGTCTTCCGCGGCAGCGCGGACAACACCTCTTCGCACCTAGGCGGTAGCGTACGTTCGTATCAAACGTCCCGGGGTGAAAATCGGTTCGTAACAACCGTACTCCATTACATTGCAGGCCAATGGGCCTTGGCCGGGACCAAAGAAAAATTCGTATCAGCCCGAAATTCGTATGAGCCGTGTTCGCATCACCGAGGTTTCACTGTACCTGAATCACCCTCAGAAAAATATGATTATCGGACGCAAAGCCCACCACTCAAAAAGCCAGTTACATGCAAGACAGGCTCAACGGCAGCGTCGTCTGCTTCGGGAGCACTTATGCGCGCTGAGAACGTAGTTTTAGGAAGTCACATGCTGTATAACCGGGAAATAATGATGGTAATTTCCGTATACAGTGATGGTGTGCTCGAGCCGAAGTTTCGACAAGTGGTATGCTTTTTTTCAAGGGTATGCTCTTTTTCAAGGCTAGAACTCTTCTATCCTTGAAAAAGAGCAAACCACTTGTAGAAACGTCGGCTCGAGCACACAACCACTGTTCACAGATTTTTCATCTCAGGCTTCGATATTCCCATTCCTGCTGCTTTTTGGATTTCAACTGAATAAATGAGAAGTTTCTCCCGCTTCGAATATGCGCTCGACAACAGTTGAAAGCACTGCATGATGCGATTGCTCTCTTTTAATACGTCTCATATGGTATGTCAGTACTCGGTGTCGTAGTGCCGGTCGAGCGCAACGGAGCCCGATGTCAGCCTTCATTCGTGCTTGAAGAATAAGAAGCTGAGTGAAGCTTGGATTTTCAAACTTAGAAATTGTGAATAGCCATCACCTACGACACGAGTGTACAGCCCGCATTTCTGCAAAATATTCTGCTTCAGCATGTGACCCTAATATTTGTCGAGTAGCAGTAAGCGCTAAATGGGACGCTCGCCCTTACACGCTGACCAACTAATGATGTTCATATCAGCTGGCCTATTTACTATCCACCTCCATATTCACCCGAAAATTAGGTTCACACCGGACTCAAGTTGGCCCTCCTACCTTTAATTGTTTTCTACTCAGCCAGAGAGAGGCAGTGAAATTCAGTGCAGTGTGTGGAACTGCACCGCAAGTTAGAGGCGTTCACACAAGCCCGTCGTCCTCAAAAAGCACAAGAGGGCTTTCACTGCCTTGTGGGCTGTCGAGAGATGTGGACGGTGCTGTAATATCACCTGCACAGAAAGTGGTCGATCATCCAGTCGCCGCAATGCGTTGGCAAGTACTTGTCTCTCTGAGGCAAAACGAGGACAGTGGCACAGCAGGTGTTCGATATTTTCGTCGGTGCCGCAAACATCGCATGCCGCACTGTCAGTCACTCCGATTAACGTTGTATATGCTTTCGTGAAAGCAACTCCCAACCAAAGGCGATAGAGAAGCGAAGCTTCGCGACGATGAAGGCCGGATGGAGGCTGGAGTTGCAGTGAAGGGTTAAGTTGATGCAGTCTGGTCTGTTGTATGTTTGGCGCGTTCCACTCAGTCAGTGTGAGACTGCGGGCCAGGTGACGAATCTGCCTCGCAGCGTCTGTTCTTGAAAGCGGAATTGGGATGATGTTTTCTTCCTGGTGTGATTGGCGAGCAGCATTATCGGCGGAATCATTTCCGCCGATAATCCCAACCGGAAGTCTTTCTGGTTAACCTCCCTGCCTTCTCCCTTTCTGTTTGCTTCCTTCCCTTCCCTACTCAGCCAGATGTATATATTCTTGTTACAAATATGTTCTTGTTAAAATGGCGTTAGAGATTTGATTTTGCCACCAAGATCTGTCGAGGCCTTACCAAAAAAGATATTGTGCATTAAACCTTTACATTGTGGTCTCTGCACGTCGAATTCACTTCGCTTTGCAGCTACTTCGTCCCGTACATTAACTTATCTCTCTTTCACGCTGACTCCTAGCTTGTGTGCCGTCGTTGTTTGGAGAGCTAACCCAGCGAACGGTGTGAAGTGACATTTGTTAACCTTCGGGTTGCACATTACCACTTGTTTCGCATCGTAGACTACTTTGTGCTCTAACATCAGTAGCGAAGCCATCGGTCTTAGTCCTTGGTGTATGCGAGTTTTTGATTCCATAGATACTTCCAACATCACTGGAATGAAAAAGGAGTAGTTGGAATCATGCTAAAAACAGAAACAGCATATTCTGGTGTTTTTCTCATCCCCAACAAATGAATGTAGTGGATTTAGACAACCAAAACACTGTGTAGATTCTCGCTGATGAGACGGGTGTACGTAGAGTGCATCACCGCATAAGTAATAATGATAATGAAACGTCGCAAGAAATGCTGCGCTAATGTAGTCCTTCCTGCGCTGAATCCTGCGCTAATACCGTTCTTGTGTAGGTTCTGGTGTAGTCCTGAATTCGGCGCCTACTGTAGCTCCATTACCGTGATACTTGAGGAACTTCTTAGCAGAGGCAACCCAGCAAATGCCTGGGAAATCGCGCTCTTGTCACCGCCTCGCCAATAGCGTGCTTGCCGAAGCTGTGGCGCCATTCCCGCGCGGCGTGGGTCTTGCCGGATGTTTCAGAAGTGTTGACACAAATTTGTTTAAAGTCCTTTTCAATAAGATTTGATAACACCCACGCAACAACAGTTATTTGCTTATTTCTGCTGCATCGCAATCGCTGAATTGAGGCAGCGTTCTGATATGCCGCATTATTTATGCATACAGACCACTGTAAGAGTTTATGTCACATAGTTTGCCTTCAGTGATTACCTGCCTTTCGCACGAGAAGCTTGTTCGGGAATATCTGTTCGCCACGACCGCGTGCAATGTGTGCTAACTAGATATTCTGTAAGTAAATAATACATGAGCTTTTTTATGCACGATTCCTATTTTAATTGTAAGAACTTCCCCAGTTTCGAAAGCATTGACAGAAGTACGCAGGAGTACCATGTGTTAGAAGAAAAGCACGTGATCAATGTAAATATATATAAAGGTACGAAATGTCGCAGTGGTCTTTCGTATCAGAACGTAGCACGTTTTATGAATGTGTCTGGGCTACGCGGCGCCATTCCATTTGTTGCGATTCTACACTCAGGCGTGCAGAAACAGGTGAATGATCCTTCTTTCAGAGGTAAAATATTTATTTCAGTAAAAGTTGACCCAAAAAGGTTTGTACCATTTACTCACCATGGTAGTGTTCATATAATTACCTTGCATTACCATATGCGTATGGTCAATTATTGACAACCACTGCGGTAGGCGTTCTGCAAACAGACCATGATATCGAACATATATTAGGCTACCACTGAAGTACGCAGGAATGCTATCTTGTCTCTAAATAAGCTAGTGGCGGATTTTACGGCTGGGTCATTAGCTACGTGGGATTTCATTCGGTTATGTTAGGGACTACATACAGACTTTTGCTACTGCAACTGTAAGATACGCGCGCTTTGGCCGTGGCGATCTTTACTGTAGCGGTGGTTTCTTCATTCAGAGGTGATGGAGGCTTATGAATTCGAGCGATGGTTTGATTAAGACACCGAATCAACATTTTAGGTTCTGAATCAGAGCAATCATTTAAAAACAGATTTGTGAAGGAGAGGTTAGGGTTAGGTTGACGTACCGCTTCGCTAGCAGGATTGCTTTTCGGCCGTAGTCAGAGCGTAAAGATTTAAATGCAAACATATTTGACAGGTATTTGTATAGCTGGGTAAAAATTTTATACGAAAAAAGCAAACTCTCCCGCCACTTCTCTTAATCTAAGTTTTTAAGAATGAAATTAAAAAACTGGCCCAACGTTTTGAGACCAGTTCGGTCTCTTCATCATGCAGTTAACTTTCAGATCAATTTTTTTTAATAGAATAACCATTGGTCGAATTTTGGGCTGGGGCGTTTCACTTGGAATGACCCATGCACATAGGGAACTCCACCGAATGGTAATATAAAATAAGCTCAGTATTTGAATGGGTCTTATTTTAGTTTTATCATATTTAATTAGCCTGTGAAATGGTGCGAAGACGGAACGCCCAGAAACGAAGAGAACGAGGAAGATGATAGAGAGCCGAGAGAAGCTACAAATAAAAAGAACAGGAGCCTACCAAAGAAGCCATATAAAGAAGCCTACCTAAGTGCTAAATAAGCCTAATGATCGCAACTAGCTTGAAATTTGTTATTCTTACTCAATGCAACGTTCCAGTCGGAAGTGCACTAAAGGGATAAGATTCATTCAAAAGCATGCATCCAAACAATTATTGTGGTTGAAGATGACGAGAAGACCATATTGCAGAGTTTACTTTTTATATTTAAATAATCTAGCTATTTCCTGCCTTTCGTCCGGCTGTGGCAAGGCAGATGCTAGGGGCGCTATGCAGGATGGCCCGAGCTTGGCGAAACTCGGGATCTTTCCGAGCTCTGGCGACACCCCCCTTTTGAACGAGCCAACAGTACGAAAAGGTCAGATCCACCCTTCAGCGCGCGCTGCGTTCCATTGGTTACGATGGAACGCGGCGTCACGTCAAGGACGGTCGACAAAATTGGGCGGTGTTTTCAAACCAGAGGCATCTTCTTTCATTTGTTTGTCGTTCCACTGAGTGCAGAAGTGCACCCATGGAATAAAAGTGCCAGAAAGGTTTACTGATGATATTTTTTAAAGGCAGGTGTTGTTTAAATTCGTTTTGAAGCTTTTAATGTCTGTACTAAGTATCCTTTAGAATAATTAGCACGGTGGCCTCTGAGATTAGTTCCGGCCGAGCACCTTAAAATATCGCGACCGTAGCTAAACCCGAGGCCACGTGTACAATCATCATGGTCAGCCTGCACATTCTTGCGCGTTGCTCGACTGGCGCGCGCCCTCTTCATCCCTTCATGGTGTGCTCGCTGCCCGAGGACGTGCGCCCGGCTGATTAGCTAAGCGGCTGGGCGGTACACCTAGCTAAATAAGTCAGGAGATGCTATGACGAAGCTAATAAAGCCAAGGCATGCTAAGACCGAGCTAATGAAGACATAGCTTACTAAAAACATGCTAATGAACCCATGTAAAGCTATGACCGTGCTAACTAATACCAGGCTAATTAACGCGACGTTAATTATAAGCACGCTAAGTAAAGCCATCCTAATTACACCTTGATGCTAATCACACCTTGATGCTAATTACACCTTGATGTTAATCAAGATCATGCGAATTAGGTTTATGTTAATTAGCTACATACTAATCAAGATCATGCTAATTGCATCCGAGGTAATTATTGTCGTTTTAATTAAAACCTTACCAATCAAGACAAAGGTGTTCAATATTATGTTAATTAGGTCCTGCCCAATTAGTATAACCAAAATTAAGACCGAGCTGATGCGTTCTTTACCTCGAAGCGTATACCGAGCAGACTGAGTAGACGACCGACTTAAAACGCTGGAAGAAGCTAGGTGATCACAAGCTCCTCTATGGCTCCAGCCTTGCACAAGTAGTAAACAAATTATTTTATATGCACAGAAGCTGCTGCTTAGCGTCCACCGCATGAAACCTTTGACAGTCACACGGGCACCATGACAGTCACGAGTTGAACTGGGGCCTTCTCAGAATCAACGAGTTTGTACCCGAGTTCACGCGTCAATCAGTTTGATTGACAGACGCCCGCGGCGAAGATCGGGTCCACCCACCGCGTTTGCGCTTGCCAAGGAGCAGTGCTCACGCCGCAACGCCAGTAAGCGGCATGATGCATCTATCAGCTTTATCGCGCAGACTGTGCACACACGCACGAAGAAATAAAAGTTATATCATCACGTGGCTGCGATGTCTCGCATTCAATTTCACCGCGCTCACGACGTACCACTCACAGCCGCGTTGCCGCCATTATGCGAGCGCCCCTGGTGACAACCTGTCCGTATATTTATCCGCAATATTTGATAGAAGCGAAACGAGCTGCACGAGAGTGCAGCGCGTGCACCTTTGTTTCTTCGAGAGTGGAAATTTCCATGCGGCGGGTGGAACGGAAGAACATGCCCGAAAGTGGAAGAACGCCCACGAACATGCCTGTGGGAGGCGCAATGCTGAGTTGGCAAAAAGATAGCGCGACAATCACGCTGACGTCGCTGCACTGTTGAAATGTGGACTGAGTGGCGGCGCTGACGTGTTCGCACGCGGCGTTTCTTTTATTACCGCCGCAGATGCTCCACATGCGTTTTTGACGCCGCACTTGTTCATGTAGCCGTTTTTATCAATGCTGCTATCACGCGCTCCGCTCTGTCTTTGTGCCATGACCGCCGCAGTGCGAGCTCGGAGCAAACTCGTGTGCCCGAGAAGCTCGCGCCATCCTGCATAGCACCCTAGGTCTTCCCCTCCCTCTCTTTTTGTTTCAGTGAATTTCGGAATTTGGATGACGTCACCTCACAAAATGTTTTCGCAGGAAATGGCCCGCCTGCATATTTGCTTCAACGTATTTATTTTTTTTTTTAGTTGGAAGTTTATTTCCATTGACGGAAATGAAGATGACGGGGCTAAGGGTGGCAATGCGTGACAAAGGCATCGGCTTCCTTCTACAGTCTGACATAAGAAAACACAAGTACAGAACTGAAAATGTAACAGTAAATGCGAAATCGGATGCACTGTCAAGTGTAAAGTAATGCTGTTATTAAGCATGCAACAGTGACAAGATACAAACCACTATAGAAAACACAAACTGGTACAAAGCACAAACCAGAGTCGAGTGAACATTTCTTTGTTTCCTTGGCAAATATTTCGAATGAAACATCAGAATTCACAATTGTCCAGATATTAATAACTGCAGGTACGTGATATTTTAATATTTGTTTGCCATAGTAAGCACGCGTCTTGGGGGCCCGGTGGATTTCTTTTCAAAAATTGTATGCGTCAAGAGACATAGTACTGTTGTCAGTGAGTAGTTGATTTGTCTTAATAGGCTGCAACAGTTGAAAAAGGTAGACTTGGTTCGCTTGAAGCAAAGAGTAACTATGAACCAATGCCAACGTGGAAAATTGTTTTTCAGCAACACGGCTGTTTGGCCTAGTTGGAAAAGGTTGAGCTTATAAAAAAAGCGCGGAATGACACGGGGACGAAGCATAGACACACACTGGACAAGCGCTTTCTAACAACTGATTTTATTATCGAAAAAACTCAGACTTTTAAACCATACGGAACTGCGCAAATCACATCAACTATTGCCTTAGCGCACATCGCTACAACAACAACAAAAAAAACCAGTCACAAAAATGCAGAGAGCAGGTGTATCTTTTTGTCTGATAGGGCTATTGAAGGATGACTAATGCAATCATCCTTGTGATGTGCAATGAAAAAAGCTTCAGCAATTTATCTAGAAGTCTGGTTCTGGTGATTAAACAGAGTGACGGTATTATCTATGCTGGGCTTGCACTCACATTTGCTGCAGTGTAATGCTAGGTGTGTGTAGGGACGTCCTTTGGCCTCGAATGTAGAAGAAGATGTTTTCAGAAAGAGAATTGTTGACTTGTTTACTTCTAAGGGGAAAGGGTTGGTGTTCACTTCGGAAATTCCGGTTGAAAATAAGCTGCAATACCTGGATGTCAACTTAAATTTCCAGCCAAACCACATTTATTGGTCTTATTCACCTCGTGCCGGGAAACCACTTTTAAACTGTTCTTCTGGTCATTCAAAGATCGTAAAGAATGCTATTGCGGTGTCTTGCCTACATTCTGCGTTAATGAAATCTTGTTTTCACTCAGTGAACTGTGCTTTTGCTTCACAAGTTGAACGCTTAAAGGAGGCTGGATACCCCCCACTCTGTGTTGCAGGCCTCATGCGGGAGGCTTCTGAAGAAGCTGAAACAAGATAAGCAACCAACTAGCGAAATAAGCAGGCAAAATGTTACTTTTTCAAAAGTGTCTACGACTCCTTATGTTCACGGCCTGTCTCATAGATTAAAAAAAGGTGGCTAGGAATTATGGAGTCAAAGTAATGTTTTCCGCAAAAAATAAAATAGGCAGTGTGTGCTCGAGAGTGAATCGAAAATATGAGAGCGTAAAAAATGGTGATATGTGCACCATAAAGCACAAGAAGAAGTTTGTAGACTGCGAGAGTAAGGTCGTATATAGATTACCTATGACGTGTGGGCATATTTATGTGGGCCAAACTGGCAGATGTGTGAACACAAGATTAAGGGAACACATGAATAGCCTAAAAGGACGTCCCTACACACACCTAGCATTGCACTGCAGCAAATTTGAGTGCAACCCCAGCATAGATAATGCCGTCACTCTGTTTAATCACCAGAACCAGACTTCTAGAGAAATTGCTGAAGCTTTCTTCATTGCACATCACAAGGATGATTGCATTATTCATCCTTCAATAGCCCTATCAGACAAAGAGATACACCTGCTCTCTGCATTTTTGTGAATGTTTTTTTTTTGTTGTTGTAGCGATGTGCGCTAAGGCAATAGTTGATGGGATTTGCGCAGTTCCGTATGGTTTAAAAGTCTGAGTTTTTTGGATAATAAAATCAGTTGTTAGAAAGCGCTTGTCCTGTATGTGTCTATGCTTCGTGCCCGTGTCATTTTGTGCTTTTTTATATAAGGAAAAATGTTTGGTCCTCTCACTAGGACCGTGTATACCCCGAAAAGGTCGCTTTTTAAGTATCAGTGGTATTAAAGTTAGTGACCATAGCTGTTCCCAATACGATAATGCAGTACGTTAACTTAGATTATACAAGCGCATATTACATACCCAGTTTGTCAGGTACCAGAGTTGCTACTTTGTCGAGACAGCTAACACTTTTACTCATTTCAGATGCTAATTTTGGTGCATGTGTTTTCCAGGGAAAGTTCTGTCGAACGAGACACAGACATTTTATACAATCGACCTCATATATTCTCGCCTATACGCCTATACTGCATGTCTACATCATAGAAATCACTTGCATTATTTGACTTAAAAATATTGTAGCTGGTTTTGGATAAATTTAAGGAAAACATGTTGCATGGTAGCATTGATTCGAGGTTTTATAACTACCTGCTCACCGTGGCGTCCGCTTACACAAAACATTTGGCTGTAAAGAATATGTTTGCATCATTCGCGCACATTATCATGTTATGAGATCCTGGTAGTTTGGGCAGGTCATTGATACATAATAAAAAATCGCGCCATATTCACGAAGTGAATGATGATGAGTGGGCGAAGCTCGATCGTTTTCATCCATGGCAGAAAGAGAATGTGTGGTCTGGAAGGCGTTTATACTTCATGGTCATCAGCGTCATCGTCATCGTTATCACGTGTAATGGGTACATTTCACTATACTGGAACGCGCTTATACTTCATCGTTATCACGTGTAGTGGGTACATTCCACTATACTGCGTCATCGTCATCTTTATCACGTGGGGTGGGCACATTCCACTATACGTGGCTACCTACCTACTGCTACTACTACAGAGGAGGGACAGACCCACACCCTAAGGAGCTTCGCCCCTAAAACAATAATGGCTCTAATATGGAGCCCTGACGGAGTCCGCATGTGACAGTTTTACAGCGAAAGCTGTTATTAGATCGCAACAAGGGTGCCGTGGTTTCCGCCGCCGCTGCCGCCGCGGGTGTCCGTAACCGATATCGCACGAAATAAGAAAAAAAACTAAGAAAAAATATTCAGGACGGAACGGGGTTCGAACCTGGGTCCGCTCCCTGCCAGCCCAGTGTTCTACCACTGAGCCATGCCTGCGCTCGACAACACGGCGCACAAAAACCCTATACAAGCATTATGTCGGGAAGGAACCGCGTTAACATGCGCAATATAACGTGGCAGAAGAGTGGAACGACAACCAGGCGTCACAGAATGCCATTTGTGTAACCAGGCGTGACACAATATGAATTGCATTACGAGAGGGTCGTTCAATGCTTCCAACCCATTACAAAGGGCTCAGCCATAATTCTTCGTCGTCATCAGCCACCGAATCAATTAATGTAGTAGTGGGTACCTTGCAAGCGTACTTGTATTAGTAGCCCCAAGATAGATTGCAATGGGTTTTAGAAATGGTGCTCTCCCAGCTTTCGCTGTGACTGTGCTGCGCGTTCCGCGCAGGCCTGGCGGTTTTTTTTGTCGGTTAGATGTAACATCATTCACTTGTACGCTCTAGTTCCGATGCCGCAAATAATCCTGCACTAAGTTAAGTGTAAGAGGATGAATCGCAGTGTTCTTGCTAAAGTGAAGTAATGCATCATAACTGTGAAATGCACGATTAGTTTCTCCAGAGCGTCATTTCTACGCGTTCGTCCCATTCGGTGCGCTTCGAATACGAAAAGTGCGATTTAGTCGACGCATTAACACACTGCCAGTTGGCGACCTTACCCTCAGCGTCGGCGTCGCTCATAGCATCCATCCATACCAAACGTAGCTCTGCGACGCGCGAATGCTCAGCGTGGCCGTAACTCCGCGTTCCCAACTTACACTGGCCCCGCGAAAAATCGCAGCCGGCCAACGGGGACGACACGGTACGCGTCGCGTTTCTCTGTAGTCTGGCAGTGGTGTTCAATAAATCTAACATGCCGCGAGTAGGGGACCTTAGCCCAAATTTTGCGTCCAATCAGTGACGCTCTTCTGGCTGTCACACCACTTTCCCTGATTCCACTCTCACCATACTACCACAGGCATATATGACCACAAGGGTTTGTTTATTCATTGCTCATGGACGTTAGTTGTCGGGTTACAGATGTACCACCAAGCGTCAACGTGGATGCATCCACGTTAAACGGTGCTATAACTGTCAAACACCAATGGACATTGCCAAGCTCTTTTATATCAATGTAGAGTAAACATTCAACTACTTCAGTAAGCACACGTTTCGCTTTCGTGTTATACCGATTCATATGACGGAGGGATCAACCATGTTTTCTTTTAGGACAGTGGCATGGCATCACTTACCACCCACCTACCATCATCGCGACATTCGACCAGACGTGCACGTCATCATGAAGGGTAGCTACCACGAGTTAGTATTACCGTAGTTACACGGGTACGCTAACCTCAGTTAAGGCAAACCTCAGTTCCCTTAAACCGCAGTTACATCCAGTTAGACGGAAAGCCTAAACGCAGTTACCCCACTAACCGTGGTTGATCCGAACTGAGGTTGACCACCTCAGTTAAGGAAGCTAACTAACAAAATGGCGGCACCCATGTCGGCGGCCTCAGGCAGCGTGGCACGAATGTAGTCCGAAACGTCTTCCCAAAAGCAAGTAAACAGGACCTTTCTCAACAACAGAGACGCTGACATGCGAAACAGTCCGTCAAAACAAACCACGCACCAAACACGGCGAACCAAACGTAACAAGCAACGGACTGACTTGGCTTTCGCGCCGACTGTAAGTTGACTCCGCCCATAGTTGCGAGACTAGTCCATATTTATGCCAAACATTGTCAAAACTGTTGATGGAATACACTCGGGGACTGCAGGTGCAAACAGGAAGGGTTTATTTTAAATGAAATACATTGTTTTTGCCAGTATACTTGGGAAAAACCAGCTGAACGTTTACATTTTTAATCGCGAAACTGTGTGTCACGTGACTTGCTTCACGACCCCAACTAAGGATAACTTTTCGCGTGTAAGTACTGTAAGAGCGTGAAGTTTCGCGTGTAACATGTACTAACTGCAGTTGGCGCTAACTGTAGTTTACTCCGGTTAACTGAGGTTCGTCGTAACTGAGGTTAGCGTGCCCGTGTAACAAGGGTATATGAAAGAGACCAGGAAAAAGCGATAGTCCTTATCGCTCCATAAACCGCTTCACGATACGCGCATGGCACTGCCCCCCCCCCCCACCTGAAAAAACCACATCGCCTCGATGTGAACAAATAAGAAAGCACACACACACACACAAACACAAATGGGCAGGACAAAAAGAAATGCAGTGAGGGAATGAATACACACAAGTGTTTGCGTACGAGCACATCAAGTCCAGAACAGAAATCCGGCACACAATACAATTGGTTGTCTACCACTCGCAGAAAAGTTTCAGTCGCAGGACGTGAACTACCTCAGGTCACGCACGATGCCGCTGCCGCTGCATCACTCCTTCAGGGATGATCTCACAGCTCACCCCATCGAAACGACGTAGGACCTTGCATGGACCAAAGTAACGCAATAAGAACTCGTTCAGTCCGCGCCGACAAATAAGCGTCCCCCTGCCACAGAAGCTTAGCCGGAGTGTACTCTTGTTGCCGTGGTCGAAGGTTGTAGTGTTGGGCAATTAGTTCTTGCTGCGTCTTAAGCCGTAGGCGGCCGAGCTGGCGAACCTCTTCAGCACGACACAAATACTGAGCTACGTCAGGATTCACGTCACTGTCGTTTGCATGCGGAAGCCCGGCATCAAGCTTGTTCTAGGTGTTCGCCCACACACAAGGCGATGAGGGCTCATTCTTCTGGTCTATTGCAACGCCGTGTTGTAGGCAAAGGTTACGTAGGGCAGCACATGGTCCCATGTACTGTGCTCAACGTCTACGTACAGGGCTGGTCAAAAGTCCCCAGACCCATCTTCCTTAGGAATACATGACATGATGGCCTGGGAACTTTTGACCAACAGCCCTGTACGTTGACCACATGTCCGTTATTGTCTTGTTGAGCCACTCTGCGAGGCCGTTAGTCTGTGAATGGTATGTGGTCTATAGTGTAATATTGCTTGCACTAGGTCACTGCAGAAGGCCGTTGCTGTGTCAGTAATGGTCACCTCTGGGGCACCATGTTGCAGAACAATATTATTAACACAAAATCTTGCAGCTTCTAGAGCGGTAGCTGTTAAAAGTGCTTGTGTTTCTGCGTAGCGCATCAAATAATCTGTTGCTACTAGGATCCATTTAGTTCCGGTCGACGGCGTCAGGAATGGTCCAAGGATATTCATTCTGGTCGCTTAAAATGGCCTTGCAGCAGTTGCTATTAGTTTTAGGAGCCCGGCTGGTTTGGTGGTCGGTGTTTTTCGACGTTGACATTCCCGGCACGCTCGTACGTAGCGACAAACGTCTGCTGCAAGGTGAGGCCAGTAGCATTTTTCACGAATCCGTGGCAAAGTTCGCGTGACGCCAAGTTGGCCGGATACAGGCTCGTCATCACAGGCCCGCAGAATGTCCTACCGCAAGAAGGATGGGACGGCTGGGAGGTACGCTGTACTCATAGGCGTGTGCAGGGTTCCCCTTCAAAGGGGGGCGTAAGTTCATCACAGGGCCACGCCCCCCTAATATATATCATGATACGGGGTTGACTTTCCGCTCCCCCTCCCTTCCCCGAGTCGCTGCGTGCCTCCGTATTATGTCATTTTATGGGGCTGGCTTTGCGCCCCCCCCCCCCCCCCCCTCTGCCGACCCGTGCGCACGCCTATGGTTGTACTGGTCGATTCGAAGTTGTTCACCAGAACGCAAGCAGAACGTTGAAGCATTGCGTTTGAAAAGTCGCGCAATGCCTCTTACTTCAAGATATTCGATGATGTGTAGTTCCTGGTGCTTGCGCTCTTCTGTGGCGAAGCTTCAACTTGTTACTGCCCCGAGAGAATGTCAGTCGTCATCGTTGTACGAAGTCTCCTCTGTGGGTGCACGTGACGAACAGTTCGCATCGGAATGTTTTGTACAATTCTTGTGTACAACAGTCATGTCAAACTCTTGTAGGCGTAAGATCCATCTAGCGAGACGTCCTTCCGGATCTTTGATGTTCGTTAACCAACAGAGCAGGTGGTGATCCGTGACGACGTCAAAAGGCCTACCGTAGATGTACGGTCAAAACTTGGATGTGGCCCACACTATTGCCAGGCATTCCCTCTTGGTTACGGCCGGCGTAAGCGATCAGCCATTCTTGGCCATTCTGTTTTTGTACTAGGACATCGCCCAGACCAGTACTTCTGGCATCAGTGTGAATGTAAGTTTCGGTGTTATCATCGAAGTGCGCAAAAACAGGTGGTTCTTGTAGGCGACTTTATGGCTCCTGAAAAACTTTTAGCTGTGATTCTTGCCATACAATGGGCCATTTTTGTTGGGCGTGCGAATGGCTCGGCAATTTGAGAGAAGCGTTCAAATAAAAGCCTATAGTATGCAGAAAGCCCAAAGACACTTCCGATGCCTTTCTTGTCGCGTGGTTGCGGCAAGTCGTGAATAGCAGCAGTCTTGTCCGTGTCTGCAAGAACTCCTATGTCACGAATAACATGGACGAGTAACGCGAGCTCTCAGTAGGCGAATCTGTATTTTCCTGTCTTTAGTCCAGAAGCCCTTCTAGCGCCGCCTACTGCCTCCAGTCGCCGAGAATGTTCCTCGAAGTTCAGCGCAAAAAGTGCAATGTCGTCACGGCACACCAAACAAGTTTGCCATTCTAGCCCAGCCAGCACTGCGTCCATGACAAGGTGGAAAGTGGCGGATGCGGAGTAGAGGCGAAAACGGATAACCTAGAATTAATAGAGGCCGTCTGGTGTAATGAATACAGTCTTTTTGTGATCTCTTTCATCCACCTCTATCTGCCAGTAGCCAGTTTTTAGATTCACAGATGAAAAGTACTTTTCATCAGACACGGACGGACGCAAGGACGTGTCCGTCCGTCCATCCATCTATGTCTGTCCGCCCGTCCGTCCGTCCTTGCGTGTCCGTCCGTCCGTGCGTGTCTGTCCGTCCGTCCGTCCGTGTCTGTCCGTCCGTCCGTCCGTTTCTGCCCGTCCGTTCATGCACCCGTGTCCGTGCGTCTGAGTACTTCATTATGTCCGTCCGTGTTCGTGCGTCCATCCGCCAATCCGTGTCCGTCCGTCCGTCCGTCCGTCCGTCCGACAAAACAAAAAGACATGGCATAGTCAGTCGAATGGCCACAAGCTTTTGCAGAACACGCTTTGGAATGTACAAAGTGTCCTTCAACTTTTTTCTTGCATCCTGGCAAGCGTGTGGGAGAATCCAGTGTCCAGCTTTCGCGTCGTCATGCAGAACGTCCAGAACATCTGGACGTAACGCGGAAGGTACTCCGAGGAGGTAGTTGGCCCGAAGTGGCGACAAGTTTTTCTTTAGGAGAATGCCGTTCTACAAGAAAAACGATGCCAGTCCGCGCTTGAATACTTTTGGAACAATGGTGGCCTTGCCCTCGAGGTATTCCACGAGGCCCTTCAGTTCCCTATCCACTCGCTGTCGTTCGGCGAAGACATCGGCGCTTGAGGTGCCCAAGAAGTAGTCGTCGTCCTGGTCTTCCTGGGCTGGCGGCTTGACGGGGGGCGCGAGACAGGCAGTCGGTGTCAGAGTGCGTTCGTCCGGACTTGTCCAACGCTGCTTGCGTCGATGTCGATTTCTGTATCGGCGTATTTGTCGAAGTGTGCAAGTATCGGAGGTGTCTGCAGGCTTTGTTTAAGTTCTTGAAATGCTTCGACTTGCGCCGTTTCCCACCCGAATTCGACGCCGGTCGTCGTGAGCTTCGTTAGTGGCTCGGCGATCTGCGAAAAGTCCTTCACGAAGCCTCTGTAATAGGCACACAAGCCGGCGCGTGACGGGAAGGCGGTGATGGCAGTTGTTTTCTGAATATTTGGGCGCACTCTAGACTTGCTGATTACGTTACCCGAAAAACAGGAGCTTCTCGTATGCGAAGCGGCACTTTTCTGGCTTCAGGGTGAGTCCAGAAGTCTTGTTTGCTTGAAGTACCGTATGAAGGAGCTGGAGATGTTCGCCGAAGTTTGAAAAAAATACACAACCACGTCGTTCAAAACACAATGCAAGTCTGCCTCTTCAAGCCAGCCAGTTCTGTATCCATGACGCGTTGGAAAGTCGCAGGTGCCGGCCAAAGACCAAAGGGCACAACCTTGAACTCGAACAGGCCATCTGGTGTTATTAAGGCAGTCTTTTCTCGGTGTCTCTCGTCAACCTCAATTTGCCAATAGCCGGTTTTGATTTCCATCGAAGAGAAGTACCTCACGTTGTGAAGTCGATCCAGGGCGTCGTCTATCCGTGGAAGAAGGTACACGTCCTTCTTCGTGATTTTGTTCAGGCGGCGATAGTCGACGCAGAAGCGTAGGGTTACGTCCTTCTTCTTGACTAACACCAAGGGTGACGCCCATGGACTCTTCGATTGCTGGATAATGTCGTCGCGCAGCATTTTGTGGACTCATTTCTTTGCAGCCTCGCGCTCTCGCGTCGATACTCTGTACGCGCTCTGACGGAGTGGTCTGGCAGTTTCTTCTGTTATGATGTGATGCTTTGCAACAGTGGTCTGCCGCATTCTCGACGACGATGAAAAGCAGTCCTTGTATTGCAGGAGCAAGGCTTTTAGCTGTTCTTTCTTATGCGTTGGAAGGCTCCGATTGACTTCGAAAGCTTCTTGGGGTCTTCGATTCGTCAAAGCAGGTTCGCTAGCATCGAAGAGGGCGAAAGCACTGCTAGCGTCCAGGAAATCATTCATATAGGCGACCGTCATGCCAATGTTGAGGTGCCTGTATTCGCGGCTGAAATTCTTCAGCATTACCTTTGCTTTGCCATCCCGCAGATCGGCTATAACTCTTGCGACGCAGATCTGGCGGCTCACAAGCAGGTTCTAGTCGCCCTCAATGGCACCCTCTAATTTCGCGGGTACTTCGGTGCCGACGGAAATGATGACGCTGGAGAAAGGTAGAACGGTGACCTGCTCTTGTACCACATTCAAGGCACGGTGATGAAGACTCTTATAAGGCGGGATGGCGTTGTCCGCGGAAAGCGTTATCGATTGGGGTCGTAGGTCAATGACTGCGCCGTGTAGATTTAGAAAATCCATGCTTAGAATGACATGCCTCGAACAATGATGTAGGACCACAAAGCTCGATGGGTAAGTCTGGTATGGTATGAATAACTTTATTGTCGTCCTGAGGATCAGTCCGGGACTGATGCTGGCTGCTCCTACGTCGGAACAGAGAGGCCAAGCCCCCTCTGCCGCCACACGGGCCCTCTGGACAGCCCTGAGTTGGTCCGTCAGCACGTCACTGTGCAGCATCCGCTGCCACCACTGTTCACTTTGCGAAGCATCACCGGCCAACGCCGAGCAGCGCCAGAGCATATGGTCTAAATCGAGCAGACCCCCGCACTTACTACAATAGACCGAAATCCCACAGTCCGGATTAATCTTATTCATGACGACCGGGTTTGGGTACGTCCGCGTCTGCAGAAGCCGTAGTGTAACCGCCTGTGGCCTGTTTAATCTAGAATGTGGCAAGGGAATGCCCTGCGCCCTAGGTAATGGTGCTTGGTGATCTCGTTGTAAGAGAACAGCGGGTCCCTAAACTCAGGAGCGGGAGATTCAGCCCCCTAAGGGAGTGCACGGCCCACTATTCCTCGTGCCTCCCTGTGCGCCACCTCGTTGAGGTTAGGCGGGGCTCCCCTCCACTGACCCCATGTGCGCCGGAAACCAAGTAACTGTATACGAAGTGATGACCCTACCCTGCAGCAGTCTGTAAGCCGGTTCTGCAACAACTCCCCTCGAAAAGGCTTTAATCGCAGAGCGAGAGTCACTAAAGACTGATAATGTGCCCGAATCTATGAGTGCTAGAGCAATAGCCACCTGTTCAGCGACCCCCGGATCCTTGGTATAAACGGAAGCGGCATTTCGAACGCTCCCTTTGCCGTCTACTACCACCACCGAGTAAGCATCTTTCCCATTAATCCATGCCGCGTCAACAAACGCAGACTCTTCCTCCTGATCCTTTGCCTCGCGCAACAAAGCCCTAGCTCTCGCCATGCGCCTCCCCTACATTGTGCACAGGGTGCACATTCCGCGGAAACGGACGAACCATGATGTTAGCCCTAAGGTTCTCGTTTAACTCGCATAGGCGCGCTCCATCGCGCGGCATAACCACCGATTCCCCAATTGACTGTAAGATATACCTACCCGCCGGCGTACCTAGCAACCGCTGTCTCTGTGACGTACGCTGAGCCTCGGCAATTTCATCTAGAGTATTATGCAAACCCAACCGGAAGAACATATCATTTGACGTACTCACAGGCAGACCAAGCGCCGCCTTGACGGCTTTTCTAATTAAAGCTTCCAATTTGTCCTTCTCCCTTCTTTTCCAGTTTAGCATAGCAGCTACATACGAGAAATGACACAAAATAAATGCGTAAACTAAGCGCATCGCGCCTTCTTCTCCTAATCCTCTATGCCTATTAGAGACCCTTCGGATAAGTCTTATAGCCTCCTCTGTCTTCTTGGTAATACGCTGAATAGTTATACTATTTGATCCATTTGCTTCAACTACCAAACCAAGGACCCTTATAGCCTCTACTTTTTGGTATCAAAGACCCATCCTTACTATGAACTGTAATGGAAGTCTTAACTCTTTCGTTACCGTGGGAAAATGGGCAACTTTTCATAGGTTTTTGTTGGTATGTTTTTGTAATAAGTAATAAAATGGTTATACTGTAATGCAATACATCAAGAGAAAGCTAAGTAAATGTACTTTTGACGTGTGTAAGTTTAAAAAACTGAACTTGGAAACTAATATGCAGAAAAAATCGTTAAAGGTAACATTTCTTGCAAATTTGAAAGAACATTTGCAATTGTATGTTTACTACATAAAAGAAGTAAATCTAGAAAATATTCTGAAATATACAAATTGTTTAGATAGGAGACATCTACCTAACAGCAAAGCTTCACTGACCTAGCTCAACAACTGCACGAGTTACACTTGTTTACTTGTTGCCCAGTAGAAAGTGTCTTGTTCAGCCAGGTTGCACAGTTTTTTTCTTTTTTATTGCACAAATTTCTCACACACAGAAGCACAGTAAATATTAGTAAAAAGGGAAAGAAATGGGCTATTGAACCATGTATATATGGACATATTGCGCTCTATGGTTGCTCAATAAAAAAAATCTTAACTGGCAACCAGTCTTGTGCCATAAAACAAAACATACCGACGGACAGCTGATGTAGGTCCGGGCTGACTCTGCACGTCCTCGTCGTCCGAACTAAAATCCGATGATGCGGGATCATCATCTGAATCACTGCTGCTAGAAGCAGCCAAATGATCGCTTCCAGATGCAGCAGAATCGCCAGAAAGGCGTCGTTCGCGCGAGGGCAACAATGCGTCTGCCATCTTCGTAAACAGACGGAGCGAACCGCACAATTGGAACCGCCGCTTAAATCGCCGCCGCACGGGAAAAATACAAACTACGCAAAAAATGAAAGATTGGTGCCTAGAGAATACGACAAATGGCGCTGCAAGTCCATAGGAGCACTCATATTTTAAAAATAGCTTGTGGCGCGTATGGGTCACCGGTGACCCATGTCCTATGGACGCGGTAACGAAAGAGTTAACTTCCGGTATCCAATCCTTCGGCCTACGACCTAATTTTCTAGATTTGAAGATTAACAACTCCGAATTTTTAGTGGAGCACTTGAGCCCCATGAGAGCCAAACAATCTTCCGTAAGCGTTACCACCTTCTGCAGTCTAGCCTCAAGCTCTCCGTCACTGCCACCGACACTCCATACAGTGACGTCATCCGCATAGATAGTATAGCCAATACCCTCGACAGTGTCCAGTACGTTAGCTAACTTTGACATCGCCAGATTGAACAACATAGGCGAGAGTACCGATCCTTGCGGCGTACCACGACAACCCAATTTTAAGACTTCCGACTTGATCTCCCCCAACCTAAGACATGTCCTTCTATCCATAAGGAAAGCCTTAACAAAATGGAACAGTCGTTGCCCCAGGTTCAAGTCTGACAGCACCCGTAGAATGAAAGAGTGTCGGAGATTATCAAAAGCTTTTTCCACATCAAGTCCAAGTAGTGCCTTAGTGTCCCTTGTCCGTCGATCGAGTAGGTGATGCTTAATCCTGATCATAGCATCCTGAGTTGAGAGGCCGGGCCGAAAGCCTATCATCGAGTGCGAAAAGACCCCATTGTCCTCAATATAACGCGTTAGCCTATTTAAGATGACATGCCCGGCGACTTTCCCCAAACACGATGTCAGCGAAATTGGTCTGAGATTTTCAAGCCCTACAGCCTTCCCTGGTTTCGGTATGAGAACAGTAGTTGCAAGTTTCCACTCTTCCGGGAAAGATCCTTCCTTCCAGCGGCTGTTTATCTCCTGCGTAAGGAACTGAATGGACCCCTCGTCTAAATTCCTTAACATTTTATTTGTAATGCCATCCGGCCCTGATGCCGATCGACTATTAAGATCCTGCAACGCCACCCTTATATCACTTTCAGTAAATTCTTTATCCAGAGCGCTATTCTTATCCCCGCTATATTCCAAAATAACGTCAGGTGTATCCTGCCCGGTTTCCAGCGGAAGGTATCTGTCAGCCAAATCCTTCAGCACCTCCTCCTCTGTGGAATCCCGACATGCCTCATGGACCAGCTTACCTATCACCGTCCTCTGATTAGACCTAGTGTTTGTCTCATCTAGTAAATGTCTGAGCTAACTCCAGGCGCCTCCCCTTTTAATGCCACCAGCGACAGAATTGCATACCTCATCCCACTGCTGCTTGCACAATACCCGACAGTGATCTTCAATTTCTTGATTAATCAATGCTATGCGCTTTCTAAGCCTTCTGTTCAACCGCTGACCCTTCCATCTCGCCAACAGTGACTGTTTCGCTTCCAACAAGTGCGCAAGACGACTATCCATTTGCTCTGTGTCAATATATGTCTTAAGTTCCTTTAGTGGTCGCCTCAACGTCACTTTTAAGTTGAATAGTCCACTGTTCTAAGGTCAACTCACTCCCCTGACCTTCGTTTCTCTCCGCTCTCCGTTTCCTAAATGCACCCCAGTCAACAACCCTGAATGTGCGCTCCTTTTTATGAGCCATTACCATATTAATCATCAGTATGTAATGATCACTACCGAAATCTATATTATAATTTGACCAGGACGAATCCACCACCCCCCCGAACAAAAGTAAGATCCGGTGTCGAATCTCTACATGTCGACGTACCGCAACGAGTGGGATACGAAGGGTCTGTAATGAGAGATAAATTCAAGTCTAGTGCCTGCTCCCATAGTCTCTCTCCTTTAGTAGTGCTATAGACATACTTCCACGCATGACAGGGGGGCATTAAAATCCCCTCCAATAAGCAACGGCGCATCCTTAGCCAGATTGGCTGCCTTGTTCAACAGAGATTTGAAACTCTGTTTCGTGTCCCGGGGGCTACTGTACAAGTTAAGCAGGTAAACGCTCCTCTGACATGCTCCTTGCCGACCTAAAATTACCTCCACCATAATATATTCAATCCTGCAATCTGCCATGTGAAGATCGTGCCGAACATACGCCAACCCTCTATTAATGAGTGTTGCGAGCCCTCTGCCCTGCTCATTGCCTTTAATCTCTGTTTTGAAACCGGTTAAGGACACACTAGACGTCAGAGTTTCCTGTAACAAGATGACCTGAGGTTTCACACTACCTGATCTAACAAACTGCTGCAGGGACGCCTTCTTATGATTGAACCCCCCTACAATTCCACTGCCAAATACTAAATGAACTATTTATTGGAGCCGCCATCTTGACAATGTAAATTAGGTTTACTCACTGTTGAGTTGAATTCTACTAGGGGATTTGTACTGCTGGGCCTGCGGCCGAGAGCACTCCCGCTCCATAACAGGGACCACCGTCTCATTGAGATATAATTCAATTTTGCCTAATCTCATATCCGTGATATTTTCTCGCTCTTCTATCCGCTCCAATCTATTAATGACCTGATTTACACTTTCCTGCAATGTCGTCATCATTTCTTTAAGCTCAGAACCGACCTTGGCCTGAGCCCTCACAGTCGAGGAGAGCGCCCTCTTTTTCGGAGCTGCGGTCTCCTCTTCAGCCATGTTATCTTTAGCAACTTCCACAGACCTTGGTACCTCAACCGGGCCATCAGGTTTGCTACCCTGACTTAAGCTAGTGCTGTTACCGGGCTCTAAGCTTCTCTTGAGTTCAGCTATCTCTTTTACAAGCCGTTCAATGGCTGCTTTTAAGCTATGATTCTCTTTCTCCAATTGCGCAATCCTATCCTTATCCCGATTACCACACACACGCTCCTGGCTCTGCTCACGCGTTCGGCTGGTGTTGGTTCCCCCCCTTGACCTTGTCAGCCCAGGTGGTCCGCCCTGCAGGTGCACCACCGCCTCCACCAATGGACACAGAGCGGCTCCTAGGGGCTTGAGTCCCAGAAGATGACCGCCGCCGCGACCTGGAACGGCTCCGAGAGCGCGAGTATCCCCTAGAGCGTTGGGGGAAGCTTGTCAGCTGCGCAGCTTCGGCTGCTTCTTGTTCCGCTGCTAGCTCCGCCTTGGCTCGCTCCTGTCGTCGAACATGCACGACGTAGTGAATCTGGTACAGTTGTCGGCAATGTTTATCCGCCGTCAGGTGCCGACCTCCACAAAGCTTGCAACGAGGCTCACAGTTATGGTCTTCTTCAGGGTTCCGAGCACCGCATCTTCGACATTCAAGACAATCGGGCGTCGGACAGACATCCGCCCGATGTCCGAGCTTCCCACACACATAGCATATGTCCACTTGCTTTCGGTACAAGTAACACCGGACCAAAGTTGGCCCATACCTCACAAAATTGGGCACTCTTAAGCCGTCGAAGACAATGATAACCGAGCCTGTATTCTTGATCCTTTTGACTGCCATAGCCAGTGGATTGCGATCATTAACGATATTCCGCTCAAGTGTCGCGGGTCCATCCGTAATGTCCACATTCCGAATGACCCCTTTACACGTAGTGTGTGGGGCCGTCTCGTACGCACTGACTTCAAAATCCTTGTCCGCCACTCTGACTGACTTGATTCTCACATATCGTTCAGGGTTGCTTCTTTCTGGCGTACTAGCCACCAAGATATTTTGCATAAAGTTGGGGCAGATAACATCTTCTGTAATCTGCTCAGTAGTGAGACCTGCCGCCTTTACGATAGCCCTGCCCACCGTTGTGGGGCTGACTTTCTCCAAATTCAATCCACCCCGTGGGCGAATGACTATCTTGATGTGTTCTTCTGGCATCGGCGGCATTTGCGACGCCTTCAGAATGCGTTTCTTGATTACCAAGCCTCTGCGCCGTCCATCTGCGCCCCTTCGTTCAGCCATCTCGCCTTGTGAACCGTCATCACCTGATCCAGGCTTCTTCGTAGCTCTTGATTTTCGGCTGGACGCTGTCCGCCATCCCAGATCTTCAGAAAATTCCTCTGCCGACAGCACTTCCCCTTCGACTTGCATTGCTGCCATGCCGGACGCGCGCGTCCCGCCACGTAGGGCTACCAGACGCTGGGCCTAGCTCGCGGCCGAAGCGGCATCAGCACCAAAGTTCGAATAAGTTCCAAAAAAGGGGTGACCCACCTCAAAGTCAGATATCCGCCGAATCCTCTCGCCTTCGCGGATCCGATGATGTGAAATTCGCACCACACAGTGACCAAAAAAGCTGCGCAAACATTCGCAAAAGACGGAGCCGATGTGGACGCGTCCGCTCACCTCGGTGACCGCAGCGTCTCCCTCGGGTAAGTCTGGTCTTCAATCGTGATTCTTGCCAGACTCCAGTTGGTGTTATTAAGTGGCCTGCTTCTGTCCGGATTTTGGGTCCTTCCCAAGCGGTGTTTACGTTTTTCAACTTCGTGGCGAACGGCCCACTGATGACAGAATAGTCGGTTCCGGTATCGACGAGAGCTGACGTTGTGGCCGTTGATGAGGACGTCAAGGTCGCTAATTCATGGCGTCGGATCACGGCTTCGTCGGCTTCTTCCGTGGCTTCGGAATGTGGCCGTCAGGTCTTTCTGCGGTCGTGAAGTTACGTCGCCCGGACACCATTCAGCTTGCGGCGTGTTCTTTAGACCTCGTGGACGCGTCGTCGTTGGCGGCGGAGGACCTTCGGTGTTTCGTCGAACAGCAACTGCACATCCATCGGTTGTTGCCCTTACTTTCCCGGATAATGGCTCGGAGAGCGAGCCTGAGCAGGGGCGGTGTACTGCTTGTGGTGCGGTGAGATGTAGCGCCCTGGCTAAGGTGATCGGGCGCCCCAGCGAAGGTGAACGTTGCCAGTACCGCCACATGGGGAAACCACGCAGCCCCATCTGGCGGTACTGGCAACGGCGGTAGATGTGGACAGCTTCTCCGCAGTGGTAGCGCAGTGGGTGGTGGTTAAGGATGCGTCAAACATCGGTCTTCCTCGGATCGTAGCGCTGGCGGCAGTGTCTGGCGGTGGAACAGCGGCGGAGCGACGTCTTCACGTGGGCGTGGCAGGGAAGCGTTGCGACGCGCTGCAGCAGCGTAGCGCATCGCTTGTGGCTCACGCTGCGCTGGTTGAGGGGCTCCCAGAACTTGCCGGATTTCCTGGCACACGACGTCGGAGATCGGCTCCACCTGAGGCTGCCAAGTTGGCAACAATTTGCGCAGCTCCTCCCGAACGATTGCTCTGATGGTGTCGCGCAGGTCGTCGGGATTCAGCGCTTGAACCTCCCCGTAGTTCGTCGAAGTAAGGTGGCAGTTGTACTGGCTTGTACGCATTTCCAGCGCCTTCTCGATCGTCGTGGCCTCTGAGACATATTTCGTGACCGTCTTCGGTGGGTTGCGTACAAAACCGGCAAAGAGGTCTTGCTCAACCCCCGCATTAAGAATGGAACCTTCTCCTCCTCGGACAGGGCGGGGTCAGCGTGGCGGAATACTCGGTTCCTTTCCTCCGCGAAAATGGTTACGCTTTCGTTCGGAAGTTGCACCCATGACTACAGCAAAGTTGCAGCCCTTTCCATTCGGACGACACGTGAACGTTTCCAAGAATGTCGCGGAGATCCGTGAAACGTCGGCGGCTCCCTGGATGGCTGCATCACGATTGCCGCGGGGCGCACTGGGGCCGTCATCGTGCTTGTTGTGTTCGTCGCAGTGGCGCCGATATTGTCGGATAGGGGTGCGTATTCTGGTGGGAGATCTTGCTGCCTTCGGGTGGCTCGATGTCGCCTTGGCGTTGTGGGGTTAGCTTACGGCTGGGTGGGGGGCGTTCGGGGCATCGACCGCGAAGAACCACCCCAGATATCACGTGGTTGTGATGTGAGCGAAGCCAGCAGGCGGCGTGTCCAAGATGAAACTCTTTATTTGGGCGAGCTTGAGGCCGAGAAACGGAAAGTTAATTTACAGCAATACACATGGTATGCACTGATAGCGGCGAACAGGGCGTCAGCCGTCGAAAAATTGGCAAGCGCTTAAGTTCGTCGGTTTTTACACATTTATCATGAAATATTCTAGCATTATCGCTAGCGGCCGCGTGAGTTCCAGAACTAACGCCCATGTTCGCGTTGAGCACGTTATATGATCATAAGGTGCTAACATTATCTAGATAGTTCCCAGTCACCCGGGCGCGCTTCGCGCAAGCCATCAGTTACGTTCCAATGGGACGGTAACATGAAAACGGAACGGAGAGTAGTGGGCGTGGTAATATCCTTAACCCCCGTTTGTTCCCTGACCCACTCTGCTATCTTCCTGTCTCCTAAGGTTATACCTATCATTTTCCTTTCCATCGCTTGCTGCGTCGTCCTCAATTTAAGTTGAACCCTCTCTAGAGGTTTCTGCTCCGTAGGTAAGCACCGGTAAGATGCAGCTGTTATATACCTTCCTCTTGAGGGATAGTGGTGGACTAGCATTCATGATTTGAGAATGCTTGCCGAATGTGCTCCATCCGATCCTTATTCTTCTAGTTATTTCACTCTCATGGTTCGGCTCCGCGGTTACTACCTGTCCCAAGTAGACGTACTCCTTTACAACTTCCAGTGTCTCGCCACCTATCGCAAAACGCTGTTCTCTACCGAGATTGTTCCACATTACAATAGTTTTCTGCATATTATTTTCAGACCCACTCTTCTGCTTTCCATATCCAGTTCAGCAACCATGAGTTTCAACTCTTCCCCTGAGTAACTCATCACTGCAATGTCATCAGCGAATCGCAGGTTACTAAGGTTCTCTCCATTAACTCTTACTCTTAACTCTTCCCAATCAAGGGCCCTGAAAACCTCCTCTGAACACGCGGTGAATAGCATTGGAGAGGTCGTGTCTCCTTGTCTTACACCCTTCTTTATTGGGATTCTGTCGGTTTCTTTATGGAAGACTATGGTGGCTGTGAATCAGCTGTAGATTTCTTCCAGTATGTTTACATAGGCATCGTCGATGCCCTGATTCCGCAGTGCCTGTATGACTGCCGATGTCTCCACCGAATCCAATGCCTTCTCGTAATCTATGAAGGCTATGCATAGGGGTTGGTTGCATTCCGCGCCTTTCTCTTACACCTGATTGAGAGTATGAATATGGTCTATTGTTGAGTAGCCTGTACGAAATCCTGCTTGGTCCTTCGGTTGATTGAACTCTAATGTCGTATTAATTCTATTAGCAATTATTTTTGTAAATAGCTTGTAGACAACGGACAGTAAGCTGATTGGCCTGTAATTTTTCAAGTCCTTCAAGTCACATTTCTTATGGATTAAGATGATGTTGGCATTCTTTCACGATTTTGGCATCCTCCCCATCAAGAGACACTACATATACAGGGTGGCCAGTTTTTCTAACACAATCACTCAACCATCTTTCAGCAGGTCTGATGTTACCTGGTCCTCAACACCGGCTTTGCCGCTTTGCATTCCCTCTAGTGCTTTCTTTACTTCTCCTGTCAATACTGGTGAGATGTCAGATTCTTCTGGGCTATTACTGATTCTTACGTTATCATCCTGATTGTCTCGGTGGCTGTTCAGATCTCTGTAGAACTCCTTCGCTACCTCAACTATTCTATCCATATTGGTAGTGACTTTACCTTCCTTGTCCCTTGATGCATAGATCTGATTTTTGCCTATGCACAGTTTCCTCTTCACAGCTTTGAGGCTTCTTTCATTCTTTAGAGCATGCCTAATTCTCCACATATTATACCTTCTTATGTCGGCTACCTTACGCCTATTGATTAACTTCCAAAGCTCCGCCAGCTCTACGTTGTCTGTTGCAGGCAAACCTTCGCATTGCAACGTTTCTTCCCTCTTAGTCACTATAACGGTTCACCGGTTTTCTAGTTCTTGTTGGCTGTCCTAGTACTTGTGCTGCTGACAACGTGTCCATGGCATATTAGGTTGTCGCTTGGTTGCGGGCAGCGCCGACTCCTGAGTTTACTTGGCCTCCAAATACAGTTCTTTGACGCACTAAAGTGATGGAGTAATTTTGCTCCACTTTCATACATAGAGAAGCACACTAAACGGCAGCTTCAAACAGACAAGAACATACACACAAGCACTTACACACGAACGATTATTTTGTTTAAGTACGCTGCTTCGTAAATATTATGGCCCACTAACTCATCGGCATCTACTTCTCTTAATAAGTAAGCCTTCTCTAATTTGTTACGAATTCCGGCGCAGTGTGACGTAAAATAAATCCACCTTTTCTCTGCTGCCTACTTTAATTGTTTATTTTGCGTCATCTCTGCCGTGCCTACCCTACAATACCTGTGTGCACCAGTGTAGACGAATTTACAAAATATGGGCTACAAAGCTGGTCGCCAGAGTTAAGTATTGGCTTCTCGTGTGATGCAGTGCACAATGAAGATGAGGATATGAAAAGATGAACCTTGGCTGCAATCTTTAACACCCTGACACGCTAAACTTTAACAGCGAACTGTCATCGTATATATTCGAAGCAGCTTTACTGTTAGCCAAAAAATTGTAAATTGCGGTCGTAGGCACTCACCGATGATAGCATGCGCCACACCATCTTCAAAGAGGGCCGTAGGGCTCATGAAGATATCGTCTTTGCTATGCAGCACCTGTCTTGGAAAAGCGAAATTCGGAGGAACTGGTAGCACAACGTTGTAGGCGAGGCCTCCAGTTGAAATGGACAGAGTGGACTCAGAGGCAAACTCGATGCAGATTACGCGTTTTATGGCGTCCTTGTAGCCGTCCTCTCTTCTTATCATACGACTGATCGTACCACAGCAGTTAGCTTGCACTCCTTGGGCATCCAAAAGTGGTATTTTACGTGGGCGTCTGCCTAAAAGTGAGAAACACATAACTATGTGACAAAACAAATTCTATGCCAGGATATACGAGCCCCATCGCAGAAGCATTGAGGCGCTTTTGTTCACTCAGTTTATTCAAGAGGTAGCATTATTGACACCAGTCACTTCGTAATGTGGCAGTGGTTCAATTTCTAACATGATGCGGATGATTGTTTTGTTAGTGCATCGATCATTTAAATTTCTGTAAAAGCGAGGCACCTTAGACTTGTGACTTTAGGCCGATTAACGTGAACGCCGGTTTTTACATTAGCGTGGAAGCCTTAGATACCTCCTCAAAAACGAAAAGTGACCGTCGGCACGGACGCCAATGCAAGTGGCGCCGTAAATGATGGCCGTCTCTGCACTTCGCATCAAGGCAGCTATAGAACTTGCGACCTTACAGTTAGCAGCGGAGCACCGTACAACCGAGGTTGACGGTGGAAATTCCTGCATGTGCTTCATTGTTCTTTGCGTTTTTGGGAAGGAAAACCTCAGGTGTGGTATTTTAGATGTGAAGCATCTTATGGCGAAGCTTAATCCGGTGGTGGTGGTGGTGGTGGTGTGCCGCGTGCCCACCCTTACTGCGCATGCGCAAACAGTAGAAAAAATAAAAATAAAAAACCTCCTCTCCCCCTCTCTCTCCTCTAGGCATCCCTCCCCGCGGCAACCACACCCACACTGCGCATGCGCCTCCCTTCCTCTCTCCCCCTCTTACACTCCCCCCCTCTCTCCATCCCTGCCCGCGGCGTCTAACTCCCCCCCTGCGCATGCGCGTCCCCCCTCTCTCTCCTCTCCTACGCTCCCCCCCTCTCTCCTCCTAGGCATCCCTGCCCACGGCGTTCACACTCCCCACTGCGCATGCGTGTCACCCCCCTCTCTCTCCTCTCCTACGCTCCTTCCTCTCTCGCCTCGCGACGCCGACGCAGGCAGCGTCTGCTAGCGAGTTTCTTGGTTGAAAAAACCGACTGCTCGCGCTGCACAACCGTTCACTGGCCATCCCGTATATATGGCAATGGATCTTGACCTCCAAGGTGGTGCCGGTGGGAGATTTCTCCTGTGCGTTGTTGAACAATAAAAATTCGCAGCGTGCGCGTTAACTAAAAGCGGAGTGCGGGTCTCTGTCTCCAGTCGGAGTCTTCTGTCTCATTGCCCATTAGCAGCGATTGGCATGTTCCAGTAGGAAACACTGCTCCATCCCAGCCTGCTTTGCGCCTCCCCAGTTTTCTCTTCTGCGCAACGCTGCGATGAGCGCCAGCGTCAACGCCGCCGCCAGTGTAAGCGTTAGCGCCCGCTGCTTCACATCTACACATGGTTCCCTTTAGTGGGAGATGGTGTAATTTTTCATCATGGTACCGATATTCCGGCCGCCGCTGTTTCGATGCATGCGAACTTTGCCAAAGTTCAAGCTACTAGCATTAACTCTCTGAATTGTCGTGTTGTAAAAGCGTGCGGCGGAAATTTCCTGGAATTGTTGTTTTGCTTTTCAAAAAAGTTTAGCACTTTCAAACTAATGTTTCGAAGACTGAGTGCAGAGCGGAGCGTGTTGGCTTTCTTAGTTTCTCTCTATTTATTTATATTTATTTATACATGTACATACAGCGCCCTCTAGGGGCATTGTAGTGGGGGGGGTTTACAAATCAAAAGTACATACACGTAAAAGAAAACAAATTGCGCGGTACAAACCAAACAACAAATCAAGATAGGTTAATCGCAGCATGCAATAGATGAGCAAAATACATGGGCTGGACATTTCCGCCTTTGCTAAATGAAAAAAACGTTAACAATAGATGAAAGGAAAAAAAAGAAAATAGTGACATTAGGTAACAGGATACGCTTTTAAAAGTGAAGAGAACGCTGTGTTAGGTGCGGTTACAATACTTGACGGAAGACCATTCCATTCGTGTATAGTTTTCGGAAAAGAGGTATTTGCGAAAGCACTTGTTCGGCAATTCTATTCGCGTACTTATAAAGAATGGTCCCGCCGTGATGAGATGTAGGTTGGTGGTTTGATGTATTAGATGTGAAGCATCTTATGGCGAAGCTTAATCCGGTGGTGGTGGTGGTGGTGTGCCGGCGAGACCACCCTTACTGCGCATGCGCAGACCTTTAAAAAAAAATAAACATCCTCCCCCCTCTCTCTCCTCTAGGCATCCCTCCCCGCGGCAACCACACCCTCACTGCGCATGCGCCTCCCCTCCTCTCTCCCCTCCTACGTTCCCCCATCTCTCCTCTAGGCATCCCTACCCGCGCCGTCCATACTCCCACTGCCCATGCGCGTTCCCCCCCTCTCTCTCCTCTCCTACAATCCCCCCTCTCTCCTCTAGGCATCCCTGCCCGCGGCGTCCACACTCCCACTGCGCATGCGCGTCCCCCCCCTTCTCTCTCTCCCCCCCTTCTCTCGCCTCGCGACGCCGACGCAGGCAGCGTCTGCTGGCGAGTTCATTGGTTGCAAAAACCGCCCTCTCGCGCTGCACAACCGTTCACTGGCCACCCCGTATATATGGCAATGGATCTTGACCTCCAAGGTGGTGCCGGTGGGAGATTTCTCCTGTGCGTTGTTGAACAATAAAAATTCGCAGCGTGCGCGTTAACTAAAAGCGGACTGCGGGTCTCTGTGTCCAGTCGGAGTCTTCTGTCTCTCATTGCCCATTAGCAGCGATTGGCATGTTCCAGTAGGAAACACCGCTCCCTCACTGCGTGCTTTGCGCCTCCCCAGTTTTCTGCCCTGCGCAACGCTGTGATGAGCACCAGCGTCAACGCCACCGCCAATGTAAGCGTTAGCGCCCGCTGCTTCACATCCACACATGGTTCCCTTTAGCGGGAGATGGTGTAATTTTTATTTTTATCGATTCCGGTTTTGTCATTGATTGTGTTGTAGAAAGGACATAGTCTGATATTTTAGCGTATGGTGAAGTAGCGCAATTTTCGACAGGGACAAAGAACAGAAGGTGGACACGACACCCTGTAGCCCAACTGTCAACCTTATTGAACTTCATAGTCTGATATATTTACGCCTTGAAGACAGTAATGGCCATCCCAGTGCACTGATGATTTCGCTTGACCTTCTGGTGAAGTTCTAATCACCCGTCACAAACCGGGCGGCACGTTTCTGGATGCGCTCCAACGCATCTATATTTACCTTTGTAGCCGGGTCCCAAGCAGTGCATGCATATTCTAAAATCGGGCGTACATTTGACACGTAAAGAATATGTTTAAGAACAAAGGGTGCGGTTCTGACATTGCGTCGCAGGAAGTTCAACACGCGACTGGCTTTAACTGATACCCTGCGAACATGATCATTCCATGATAGTGTGCTGTTGATGACAACGCCAAAATACTTATAATAACTTACAATGGATAGTGGAATCTGTTCCATGCAGTAATCTGTAAGACGGGGCTGCTTTTTCTTGGTGAACCTAACGACACTGCACTTTGACACATTGAGCTTCATTTTCCACGTACTGCACCATGCTATTACTGAGTCGAGGTCTTTGTTCCGAATCCTGTGGGCACTTAATTTCACGATATATGCAGCAGTCATCTGCGTACAACCTGACTTGACTGTCCACGCATTGAGCAAGATCATTGATATAAATCAAAAACCGAAGCGGGCCCAGAACGGAGCCTTGTGGCACTCCTGACGTGACGTCTACGTGTGACGATGACGCGCTATCGATGATGGTGCATTGTTTCCTACATGAAAGATAAGCTTGTAGCCATGCCAGTGAATTAGCAGATATATTAAGCACGATAATTGCAGTAAAAGGAGCGGGTGCGTAACAGCATCGAAAGCATTGCTAAAATCTAGGAAAATGCAATCAATTCGGCGACCAGAATTTAACGTATCGGCGATGTCATGCGTAAATCCAATTAGTTGCGTGGCGCAGGAAAATCCTTTTCGGAAACCATGCTGTGTAGGACAGAAGAAATTGTTAGTCTGAAGGTGCTTTACTAAGTCTGAGTATATAATGTGCTCAAGAGTCTTACAGGACACGCACGTTAAAGAAATAGGTCGATAGTTACCAAGTACGTGACTTGTCACCACTCTTATAAATGGGAATGACATTGGCTCGCTTCCAATCATCAGGTAATGCACCGTGTGATAAAGATTTCCTGAACACGGCTGTAAGAAATGGGCTAACGGAAAGGGCGCAGTTTATAAAATGAAATTCGAAATGTGATCTGGCCCTGATGCTGAGTTTGCAGTAAGGTTTTTTTAAAAGAGATGCAACACCTTGTTCAGAAATTTGAAACTCGGCCATTTCCGATAACATCACTGTATTGCAAGTTGTAGTTTCAACCGCTGACGACACCGAAAACACCGACTGAAAGTACTGGCTTTCTGCTTTACTTGTGCTATCGGACAGGTTATTAGTACCATCATGTATATCAGGAATACCACCAGGAACGTTAGTCTTTTTTTTAACGTACTTCCAGACGAGTTTCGGGTTCGTTTTCACCTTATTGCTTAGATCACTTAAGTATGCTCTCTCTGCTTCCCGCAAATCTTTGGTTATCTTCTTACCAAGTTGTTTCATCTGTTTGTATGTTTCAACGACTGACGTCCGGCAATATTTGCGAATAGAGACGATCTCTTCTGTTTATAAGCACTCGAAGTTGCTTTTCTCAGCCATGGTTTATCATTTCGGTGTTTGGCTGATATAAGTCGCGATGGTACAAAAGTTTGAGTTAAGGATAACAGTTTTGTCTTCAGAGCATTCCACAAGCCATTCACGTCAGAACACAAGCATAGTTCTTGACACTCAAGGAAATAGGAGTCTAGTTCCCTTGAAATGGAAGCGTAGTCTCCTTTTTCATATAACAACACTTTTCGTGGCACCGAAGCTCGCTGTTGTGCTACAGCGAAGCACATTTTAACAAGGACAACGTCGTGATCACTAATACCTGGTACTGTAACAACAGAGAAAGCAAGCCTTTGATCATTGCAAAAAACAGGTCTAACACGTTTGCAGTAGTACTGCACACCCTTGTGGGGGCTGTCACAAGCTGATATAACTCATGAACATTCACAATTTCTAGGATAGTTCTATGTAGTAGTGACTCACAGTAGACTATTGGCTTTAAAGAGGTCCATGCAACCTCAGGAAGGTAAAAATCACCGGCAACCATTACGTACGTTGTGTCTAGGGTTGACAATATATTATTTAAAGTGAATAAAGGCTGGAGTGCTGAATTGCCAGGAGGCTTGTAAAAGGAACCAACAGCCACAGTTGAGCCACCACTCAGCATAACCTTACACCACACAGTTTCATGCAAGTCACTTTCAGTATGGATACGGACACTACTGATACTGTTATGGATCAGTAGAAAAACACCACCACCGTGAGTCGTACGGTCCTTTCGGTAAACTGCATAGGTCGACGGAAAGAATTCATGATCTTCGATGGTGCTATCGTGCCAAGATTCAGTACCAAAAACTATGTGGGGGTTCAGTCATGTCTAATAACGAAAGAAATTCTTTTTTTCTTATTTTTTCAACTGCGGCAGTTAAAACAATGCATGTTAGTTCATTTTTTCTTAATTATTTTGTCGGTAGAACGGCACATTGAGGTGGTTGCTATCTAGGACTAGGTACAACGCTGTCTGCAGCATTGTCATACAGGAATACTTGGCCATTCATGAATAACTTATTGAAAGGAAGCTTAAAATCGCCTGCCTTCTCTTTGGCGTATTGTATCAGTTTTTCCCTCTCTAGCCTGATTTTGGGTGAATAGTCTTCACTGATTCCAAAGTCGGTTCCCTTTAGCTTGCCGGAAGCCTTCAGCACACGTTCTTTTTCTTTAAAAGATAGGAACTTTACTATGACGGGCCTTTTCCTCGCCGCTGTATATCGGCCTAATCTGTGACTTCGTTCAATTGCTTCAGGGGCAATTTTGAGCTGTAGGTTACTAAAACAAAAGGAAATAACTTTTTCCTCCGATTGTGCCCACGTTTCATTCTCATTAACTGGAAAGCCGTAAAATACAAGATTATTTCTGCGAGACCTACTTTCGAGGTCATCCTGACAATCCTGCATAGCCTTACATGCGCGCGCAAGCACTCCAGTTTGAGCTGTTAGTTGTGCAAGTTTTTTTATTGCCTGTGGTACCCTAGGGGGGGGGTGTTTTCTACATGTGTTAATCTGTCGCTTACATCTGCCAATTGCCGCTCAAGCACCTGTTGCTCTTTTCGCAATGAATGAAACGCTTCGTGGTTAGCTCGGATAGAGCTAAGTTCATCAAGAATTGTAGACTGTGAATGCTGCATTAAGGGTAATGTCATGATGGTGTCAAACATCTGCTTTTCCTGTTGCGGTGTTAGAGGGCCTGGATTTTGTTCAACATCTCCAGATAACAACAAAAGCGTTTTCAGCATATGACCACACGCGACAGCATTCGCGCGCAAGGCCGACATGTAGCAAAGCACTGAGCAAAGAGCTGCGTTGGGATTTGGCGCCGATTTCTTAAATGGTCTACCGTATACACCACGGGATGGTCACCACCGACGGTCAAATTTCCCATTTGATGAGGCATCTAAGGTTTTCGTCTTAAATTGTCGTGTAGTCAATGCTAAATAAATACGAAGTCGTAATCTTGACTATTACTCAGAGGGCCAGTGAAGTTCTTTTGTTGAATGTTTATATGATAAAGTTCCTTTATTGCATTTCAAGAACGCCGGAATGCGGTAGCCTTGCCACGAGCTTAGAGTCTTCGGATGCGGCACTTCATTCTCCTCGTCTTCGCTCGCCGTCCAAACGCTGATAATAATACTTTTCCCTTCTTGTCACCTTTATTTCCCATTCTAGTTTTCTTCTACTCAACTGGATGTCAGTATCTTCGCATGCCAAATCACTGGTACGTTCAGAATACGACCATAGCGGCTGCGTGGCATAATGTGAGGAACGGGTTGCGAGCGTTGTCCGGGCTGTGCTTTTTTGAAGCGTCCCTGCTTCTGTGGCCGAATCTGCGTACACATTAGGAGACGAACCAAAATCTGCGGGCGCATCTTCTGTCTCACGCTCGGCATCTGAACTTAGTCTTGCAGTGAAACGGGTGTATACGTATGAATCGTTTCCTGGCCAAGAATAACAGGTTATTCCTGAATGGCGTTTGCAATCCCGGTCTATATTCTCTTCATATGATCAATATGACGCATGCGCCTCCTCTCATTTTGGGTAATGGTTACAAACAACCTTTTGCCGTGTTCTTCAACTATTACAGCGGGTAGCCATGCGTGGTTGTTCAGAAAATTCTTGACCCCTGCCTTGTCACCTGGTGCATAATGTTTTGCCAAGTCATCCACGTCATCCCCTTTACCCTTTTGGGTATCTTTTCGCAGGTGTAGCGCTTCCACGTGGCACGGCAGCTGCCTTTCAAACATTAGCTCCGCAGGCGTTTTCTGCGTTGTGATGAGCGTTGTTGTATGCTGCTTCAATAAAAACCGCGATAGCTGGCAGTAGAGGCTTTCATTAGTCAGTTTCTTGGAAGCCATCTCAATTTCCATCACCATTCGTCCGCTTGCCCATTAGTTGCCCGGTGATATGGAGCTGATATTAGGTGCTTGATCATGTTCAATATGAAGAAGCGTTGAATTTCGGACGAAATGCTGATGTCTATTCCGTTGAAATGCTCTTCCGTAATCGGAAACTATCACTTGCGGTATGCCAAAAGTGTCGCACAGTGATTTCAGCACATCCCTTGCAGCAGGCAGTACATTGTGATAGCACTTGTCTTACTTCTAATCACTTGGAGAAGGCAGCCGCTACGACAAAAAACTTGTACACGACTCTTGTAAGGTCGGAAATTAACTTCCTGCCTTGATGCCGTTGGTCCTGTTTGTAGCGCGTGGTGAACTTTAGAAATCGTGGGGCCTTCCGCTGTCAGTCTCGTTATC